>PVKM010001097.1:0-85124 GCA_004027735.1 Carollia perspicillata
CTAGGCAGGTTACTGGGTTTTTTTACTTCTTGAGGATAGTTTTTTTTAACTATTATATTTTCTAATTAGTCATTTCCATAGTATGACAAAATCATTGAATTGTGCATATGTGTATTTATACCTATATGTATCAAAATATATTTTGCATTTCTTGTACTCATTTTTTTCCTATTTGCTCCTTCACTAGTTATTACAGGTTCTCAGTGATTTCCCTCAAATTGTAAGTGACTGTTATGCCATCTACAAATAATGGCAAGATCGTCTTTTCCTTTCCAAACGTTGTAACTTCAACTTCTTTTCTGTGTGTGGTTGCATTGGATAACATCTCCTATACCAGTGCTTCTCAGACTTTAACGTGCATGTGAATTACCTAAGGGTCTTGTTAAAGTGCTGGTTATAATTTTAACAAGCGGCCAAATGATGCAGACCACATTCTGCATAGCCAGGTATCTACTACATCAAGTAGCAGTGATGGTACTGGTCTCTTCTGTCTTATTCGTGACCTTGGTAGGAATTCTAATCACCCAATCCAATAATGGGGATAAAGAAACAAAGTTAAGTACATTAAGTACTTGCACAAGTAGCAAATGGCAGAGCAAGACTCAGACCCAAGTGAGCAGTTTTGAGGTCCTTTTTCTTAATAGTCACTCTATAGTAATTTCTATGATAAAACAAAGGTAAATACGTCTGAGGCTGTTTTAAAATGCAGATTGCCTATCACCTGTTTCAGAAACAATTTCATCCAAGTTCTTACATGAACTTTAACATTTAGTCATCCAGAAGAGAAGTGGGTAAACTACACTCCATGTCCCATATCTGACCTCCGTCTATTTCTGTATGGTCCTCTAGCTGAGAATGGTTTTAAAATTTTTAAATCATTGAAAATAACCAAAAGAAGAATAATATTTGGTGACACATGAGAATGATACGACGTTGAAATGTCAGTATCCACAAATGAAGGCTTATTGGAACCAGCCATGCTCATTTGTGTATATATTATCATTGGTCGCTTCTCTGCTACAAAAGCAGAGTAGAATGGTGACGACGCAGACCACCCAGGGTGCTGCCACGGCTCTGCAGTGCTGCTAGGTGCACCAAGAACACACTGACACAGTTATAATTTTACTGTGTTTCAAGCGCCATTTAGGCCTGTGACACCTTTTATTATTATTTTTTGAATTACCACTGCATACTCATGTCAAAACAAAAAGAGATAAATGGATTTCAAATGGAATGTATGGTGGAGTGTGGATGGTTTTATTATCAAATTAGATGGCAAAAAAACACTGGGTTTATTGTGGAAGGACACTGTAGCTGTGCTAAAAAGTACAACCAACATCGGCATTCCTGGATTTCAGCACTCATCACAGCTCGCATGAAAGCAATGGTCATTAAAATTAAAAAAATAATAACAAAACAATTCATCACAGCAGAATTTTTTCATAAAAATGAAAAGTGATAATGAGGCTGCAACCAAGTTTCTGAGTGCCTCCTTTACTTCCTAAGCAAGGAAAGCTGTTTGCCAATGGTGAGTATATTAAATTGTTTTATTTAATTGAAGAAATTGTCCAGAGAAAATAAAGTTGTTTAAGATTATTGTGTTTTTTTTTGTGTGCGTGAGAAAAGTTGCTTGAAGTGTTCAGAATATTGGGAGAAGCATCAATAGTCAATTAAAAAAACAAGGTAAGTGATTTTCAGTGGTTTTCCTTGGAGTGGATCTTGCCTTTGAAGTGACTAAAGAATTAGCTTCTCTCTAAGCACCCTGAATGGTAAAACAATAGGTGAGAATATTTTTTTAAGAAATTGAGAGAACACTAATTCAGAACAATCTGAGGGAGAATCTTCTAAGATGTGTTCCAAAATATGGTAGTAAATATTTGTTTTTAAGCAGAAATAAAGGCTCGGTTACACAGATTTTTCACAGCTTGTGAAAATATAAAGCATTCTGAGCCTACGGATATTCACTTTATTATTCACCAGTGGGTGGTGTTTTATGGACAATAATTAAATCTATCATATGCAATTAAAACAGAGTTAATGGTGAGCTTCATTTACCTTTTTTGGACTTAACCACATCAGTTCTGTAAGTATTTGGCATAATAGAATCTGAAATATGTTATTCCTCTACCACATAGCAGGTCAATTGCTAAACAGTGCTAAAATTTTATCTTGATATTTTTGAGGGCCATGGTTGAAATTTTTATGAATGACATGTGGCGCCATCCACTAAAATAACTGAACACTGGATGGTTTTGGAAATGAGTTTGCATTGTGGAATTGATATTGTTTCTTCATGAATACAATCCTAAATTAGAAGGCAAAACAAGCCCTTAAATGTGAAACTTATTACTGTGGTAAAGTCATTTCGATGACAGTTAATGCTGTTTGAATCACATGTAATGTCAAGCTGCTTTATACATTTCCTGTGCTGTCAAAAGTTAAAACAAGAAGCAAGACCTCCACTTCCACACAAATGTGCATTAGATATTTTATCTGAGCTCAGACTACAGTTCCAGAGCGTTTTTTTGGACCCTGATGCAAGTGCAAACAAAATTCCCATATTTCAAAATCCATTTAACTGTACAGTTGAGGAGCTTCCACCTATCCTTCAAATGGAAATAATTCAATGACATGCTAAAAGGCAAATATTAAGAGAAGAATTGAATAGAATTCTTTAAGTGCCTTCTAAGCAATAAATGTGCTCAATTAAAATCATATGTTCATGGACAGATATTAGTATTTGGCCATACCTTTCTGTATGAAAAGCCATTTTCAAAGATGAAATATGTGAAATCTCATTATACATCAGCATTAACAGATGGACATGTGTAATCAATTCTGATGATAGGAAATAGTAACTTTGAACCCCAATTAAGTGAAATGTTATCCCTCCTACACAATAAAAAAAATTGCATTAATCTCATTCATGGACCTATATTACAGAAAATTGTACTCTATTATTATTTACTAAATTTACAATTTTGTCAATAAAGATTGGTGGAAATTTGTTTTCTTCCTTGTTATGTAAATGCCTATGGAATATCCTCATTTTTGCCTGCTGGCCTGCAGAGCCTGTTCTATTGACTCTCTGGCCCTTTACAGAAAAATGTTGCAAATCCCAAGTGTATTCTCTTATGTCTCTTATTGTCACAGGTGCCAAGTGAAGATAATTCTCAAAATCATTTTCTAAGTCTGTTCGTTGAGTACTTACTTTGTGCAAAGTTTTTTCCTTGTGGGACAGGCACTACAATTTCCAGTTTATGATGCAGAGAAATTGAATTTCAGAGCCTTCCCTACAGTCAGTTGTACACTCGGAAGTGAATGAGCCACTTTCAAACGTGGTCTTCCTGGCTGCAAAGTTTAGGCTGTGGGACCTTGGGGAAGTTACTTAACTTCTCCAAGCCTTTTTCCCTTCCTCATCTATTAAGTGGTAATTATAATTATAGCACCACCTATATCATAGATTTAAGCATTAAATTAATTAATACAGAGCTTACTTAGAAGAACTCCAGTGGAGAGCATTCAAAAATGAGACAGTGGTCCAATAACAGCAAAGGGATCAATAAAATAGCTAATTATTAAAAAGGAGTTGATGGAGAATAGTTCCCAATTCAGTTGAAATTGGAGCTTTTTGGTTATTATGGAATCTGTGCTATTTGGTTGTGGTCTGTTAAGAAAAAGAAACTAATATATTATAAGCATGCAAAAATTAAACACTGCATTTAAATCTAACTAAAGTAGATGTACTAAAGTAGTTCACAAAGCCAGGTGAGGTCACAGTTACCTGACTTAATCCCAGCTTTGCTACTTGTTAGCTGTGCAACATTGGTGAAGTCACTTAATCTCTTTGATCATTGGTAGCTTCCTTCATTAAATGTGACTTATAAGTAGCCTACCATATAGGAAACATGAGAATTAAAAAAAAATTGCATCAAAAGTACCCACGGCTTGCCATAAGAATGAGCTCAGTAAATGTTAGTTCATTTTTCCTGGCCTGTAGCCTTTCTAAATTTACTCAAAACTTATAAACAAAGCAAAGAAAAACAACAAACAAACCAAAGGAAAAACCACAAATAAAACACAAATTACTGATTGGGTGTTGGAGCATGAGGACACCAGAAGGAAGGAAGAAAATGAAAGGACCTTACTAGAGTTGCCAGATAAAGGACATCCAGTTAAATTTGCAGATAAGCAGTGCAAAAACAATTTTTAGCATAGGTATATCCCAGATATTGCTTGGGGCACATTTATAATAAATAATTGATTATTTATCTGAAATTCAATTGTAACTGTGTGTCAAGTATTTTTATTTACTAAATCCTGCCAGCCTAGGCATGACAGAATTTAGTAAGAAATCTCTTACCCTGCAGAGCCAACAAAAGTCAGAACTCAGAAGAGCCTGCCTAAGTGTTTCTAACTCTCTAATTGCAAAGGCTTCAAGGAAAGATAGACTCCATACTCTCCATCTATGCCAAACAGAAGGCCCTGACAGGAAACCCCATGTGAGAGATTCTGCTCCCCGTGCACCTTCTGAGGGAGCCTGGTGCAGAGGCTGCTGGGAAAACCAAGGCAGCCTGCACGTTGCTCCCTTGGGTCCTTCTGCCCCAGGCTTTCCTTTGGGTGGGGCCCTGTGGTTACAGTGTGGTGACTCTTTGTCTCCCAGCCCCTGCCACACCCAAAAACAGGTTGAAGGAGAGGTAAAAAAAAAAAAAAGGCTTATCAATATAATTTTTCTTAGCTGGTTTGTGCTTTACCATCCTGGCTTGCAGAACTTTAATTATTACTTGGATGCAGAGTGGCTGCAGACTGTCATTGCTAGGCCTAATTTAATAGCCTGCTTGCACGAAGGCGGACAGAGATTGCTTTTGTTGCACTTTCAAACAGCTCGAAATGGTGGTTCTTTTACCTTAAGGAGGAAACTCTGTGGTTAAACTGTAGCCTAGGTATTTTTAGAGCCGTTACCATGTTAACCGAATTTTGTACATTTCACCTGCAGGATATGAAGTAGTGCTTAGGGCCTTCCCTAAACTCTAACAAAAAACATGATTAGACAGTTGTTAATACTGTGTTTAGGACCAACTGAATGTTATCAGAAAAGCTACTTACAAAATACTGGGCTGCTAAGACTCCCTTTTGTGTGGGTGGTACTGTGCCATTAGGAAGTATTTTTTTCTTTGACACACAATGATTTGAAGGAACCTAACCAAAAGGCTAAAATTGGTTAGTTCTAAAGGTCAGAGCCTGAAGGCAGTGACCCATTTGTTAATCATTAAGCTTTTCTAAGCTGTCTCTGACAGAATTCTGGCTTTCTGCCACTTCTCTGGTCATTTTTAAGCTGCAAATTCTTGTACTGTTTCAGTTTTTAAGTAGGTAGCAAAGGTTATGAGAAAGACATCACTTGTTATTTTTCCTTATCAAATGTCTTTAGGGTTTTGGAAGGCAGAACTGTTTTATGTTAAGGGAATCTCCTTAACATTCTTGCTACATGGCATTTAAAGACGAATCAATGTGTCCTCTAAAAAGGGAGGGTCTCTAGCTATTATTCCAATGTTAATTAGCTTCCAAAGATAAGCTGGAAGTGAGTGAGAGTGTGGACATCCACTTAGTGATTAGGTATTAGTTCCCAAATCACTGCTATCCATGGTGGTTTTCTCTAATAATCCCAGCACTGAAAATTCAAATAGCGGGAGCATTATACCCACATCTTCTGTCATCACTTAAAAACTGGAAGAGCTTTAAAATATCTTGAATACATTTTGTGAGGCCCAATGAGATTCAAGGGATATGACATATCATACCAAAATTCAATGCAAGTTTATGCCCTAGACTATCTGACATGAAGTCGATTTGCACACCAAAAAACTCCCCTAAACAACACTAAATTTTATGTAGCCAAGGGATATTGAGCTGCTAAAAAAAAATACTTGCTACAATATTGAACATGGAATAGCTGTTTTCTATTTCTCAAGGGAAAAAAAAAAAGACACAGTCAAACCTTGCTTATCCCTAACCCAAACTTCTGGGAGGCTTAAGTATTTGGAATTGTTCCAAATGCTGAAGAGGGAGAGGGGAGGGATGGAGAGAAGGGCAGCAACAAGAGGAAGAGAGAGGGGGCTGGGGGAGAGAGAGGGGGAGAGGAAGGGAGAGAAAATGAGAACTAACAGAAAGCAAGCAAGTCAGCTTTTAGAAGTAGACCTGAAGCCCTAGCAACACTGAAAAGAGACCTGGAGGTTACATCTGATTGGCTTACCAGCCAGAGGGAATGGTGAGCTCTGATTGGTTGGTGATGATGTCTCCAAATAACTAGCCTTTTTCGGGAAAGCAAATTTATGTGGCAGAAGGGGGACAAGAGACAGAAGAAGCAGGAAAGAAGAAAGGGACGAGAACAGACAGAATAAATGACAGATTATTTGTGACAGAGGTGATAATTTAGATTAAAATGAGAAGTGAATAACAACACCGATTTATGTACCTGCTTTAAATTTACAGAATGCTTTTTCATGTAATAAATGATACTGTCTTTACAAAACCTGCAGGGCTCCCAGAAGTTAAATAGCGCACCTCGGCTCATTCAGCTCGTAAGACTAATAGCTGAGGTTTTCTGGCTGCAGAAAATCCAACAAATCCGAACAAATCCAACACTTTTGATGCCACACAGGTGTTATGAAGATTACGATTTGTGGTCGTCCTGCAGGACAGAGAGCAGCAAATGCTCCGATCGCAGAAAAGAGAGTCGGAAGCCACATCAGCTTGTAGTTTAGTGGGAAATGCAAATGGGGGTGAAGGGCTCTTTGCCCTTCGTGATCGCAGACCTTGAAAACACAGACAGAGGGAACATCTCTGTGGGTATTGGGAAGGAGACAGAATACTGGTGCAAGTGAGACTTGTGTCTAGAGAGCTCCAAAGGCAGCTCTGATATATTTCACTGGGGTGTATTACAGTCTAATTGCATTTATCATGTAGAAGCTGGATACCTAATTACCCCCCTCCCCCACCTCTCCTTGAAAGCCATTCCTTCCTTCGGCTTAGCAAATAGCATCACCATTCACCCAGCTGCTCAAGCTAAAAACTGGAGAGTCATCTTTGTCTTTACTTTCTCCCCATATCTAATTTATCAGCAAGCCACGTAGATTCCATTTCTAAAACGTATCTTAAATCTGGCTGCTTTGGTCCATCTCTGTAGTCAGCATCATTTTCTCCTCCTAGGCTACTGCAATAGCTTCCTAGTTGATTTCTCTAATTTCTTTCACCCCATCTTCTCTAACTCTTGTCCTTTTCCCTTAATTTCTATTCTTTGGACTACGTCAGCTCTCTGCTTAAAATTTGCCCTGAGAATAAAACTCAGAATCCTTGGTATGATCAGCCCCAATTTTCTTTGCATCATTCTGCCTAGAACTCAGCACTCTAGCCACCGAGTCCTTATTTCGGTTACTATAACTCTGCAGTTTTTCCAGCTGAAGGGCCTTCAGTTTGGCTGTTCCCTGTCTCCACATCATCACATGGCTGGCTCTTCTATTTCATGTAACATACAAAGATAGGGCTTCTTTCATTCTCACTCACAATACCTTTCTGTTAATTTCCTGTGATTTCTCAATATGAAATTACATGTTTTTGATTCCTTGTTAATCATCTTTTTGTATGTCTTCCCCTTACTAAGTCATCAGGCACAATTAAGGCAAAGACCAAGTCTATCTCCTTCACCCCTGTGTCTCTAGGTCCTGAGACAGTAGTATGTTGGAGGTAACTGCTTGTTGAATGAATGACTGAATGTCAAGTCATTAACATACCTTGATGGCAAATCAAAATCACCTCTGCAGCCATGGATCCATGGATGTGGGTACTCTGTGTTTCCTGAATGTGCCCTGTTATTTGTTAGTTCCCACTGGAGTTGTGAGTTCTGATATAGCTGCCATTATCTGGGAAATTCTATGGGATCTAAATACCATAATTTCTGAATAAGGGAATGAAATCTTGTTTGGGTTGGGACTAGGGAATTGGTATAACTTCATTCCTAAGGCTATTAGTAGCAAACAATAGAAATCATGCTGCAATTGGAGTTTAACTAAAGAAATCTATTTCGTAGCACATGGGAAAGTGTGATACTGGTTTGCCTTCTGGGAGTCACGTGCAGAGAGGCATTTGTTCTTTTTTAAAGTCATAAAATTAGAGGACTCCACCCCTCAACAGACCAGTGCTGTTTTCTTGACAGACTGGGGAGCTCACGCATTGACCACAAAAAAGCTTGTCTCTATTTTGACTTGCCAATTTGTGTCTGTGAGTGATGCACATACCCTTAGCAACAAGAATCAATCATTCTACAGATATTTTAAAATCACAAAGAAATCAATATTTTGGTCAAGGTGTTGCTGTTTTAATTACATTTGTTTCAACATTCTAGTTTTGGGATTTCTTAGCTGACCGATTATGGGTCTCTTCAGAAATAAAGTTTACCATGGTGCCCTCTGGTGGAATCAACTTCAGATATTTTTAAAGCTAAAGCCTTATCTGGTGAGAACGCATCGCTCTGTTACAGAAAGGAAAGGAGAAACTTGAAATAGAAATGTCCATAAACTATAAGAAGAGTTCTCTAGTTATTGGGAAACTGCACGAAATACATGCCTTAGAATATCTGCTTTCAGATTTAGGGGTACAGTTTACAGGGGCTGCAGAGGAAAAGCCACCATATAAACGCATGGAAACCTAAATCCATTAGAATGAAAGCTAGGAAGGCGCAGCATTGCAGGCTACCCGGCAACATGGAGGCTGACTAATTAGGTATTATTTTCAGAAGGTCAAAAGAAGGTTACAGCGATCACAGCAGCGACAACAACATTCATAATCAGTCATGAACACAGAGGGTAGAAGAATTTGGTGGCAGTTTACTGAGAGCCAGTGGAGATTCACTTCACAGAACTTTTGTCATTAGATTCCTCACCAGAACTGATGAAACCACATGTCCATCAAAATGGCGAGGGTCCCAGCGGTGGCTCTTTGAAACTGTTGTGACTATGAAATTTAGTGACTTCTTCATAGAACAGCTTTCACTCATCTCCACGAGCAGACAAAGTGAAGGTCTTTTGGACACCATCTGAGTTACATACAACTAGTATCCTACTCAAGAAATGTAGACCATTGGACCAGCCAACTACAGAAATACGTCGGTGGAATTACACAGCCCTTCTCCAAGAAACGCGGGTCTTAAGACAGAGGGAGGCAGTGTTATTCAGTGCACATCACTTTCTATATTTTTTCACCAAACGACACTAAATAAATTTCTCATTTACAATAAAAATTCCAAAGGAAAAATCAAGGAAAGCGTTTGGGCATCTAATCCATCAATCTATCTGTAAATGTTTTCGTGATTATTTCAGTTTCTAAGTATCCTGAAAAGTAGAAAAGGGGGCAGAGTAGCGGTTGAGTTCTGAATATAGCATACTTACATTTTATCAGATTATTGCTTTTCTTATTGAGGAAGCTTCTTTGAATCTTGGTGTATCTCAAATTAAAACAAAAACCAAAACCAAAAGATAAACAAACAAACAAGCAAACAAAAACCTCCTATAAGCTAATTTAAAGCAGTAGTTCTCAAGGACTGGTACTGCTGTCTAGCCGGTATTTTGGGACTATTTGTGTGTGTGTGTGTGTTGGGGAGGTGTTCATGTAAAACTGAATTTGGTCCTAGGCTCAACCTCACAGGGTCTGAATGATTGTGGTGCTGCCACTGACGGCGAGTGGGTAGTGACCACAGATGTGAGGAGCAGGTCCACAGCATGCTAGGTTTTCATTTCCCACCAAGCATTCAGGCAGATTTTAAAAAACACACACACTTGTATGTAATTATTTCAGCCTAGGACCAAATTCAGTTTTACATAAAAACACTAATATTTTTCACATGGTTTTAATATGCACTGAATTTTCCAGAAATGCAAGTTAATGTAAATTGACAGAAGATTGTACTTTGTTTTGTTTGGAACTTTACCAAGAAGTGTTCAGCATTTTTGAAAACTATAACATCGAAGCTACACATGGTATTTGAGTACTCCAAAAGCATGAATATAAGCATTTCTATTTGTAACATCCAATCCAATTTGATCTACAGATAGATGTATCTGAATTTTTCATTTTGTTTTCTAATATAGTTATACCCAAGTATTTTAAATTAGTATTAATCTATTATTTTCTCATTCATTATATTATGTTTAGGGTAATTATATTGAAATTGTATGTATTGATAAGTTATATTATTCATGAATTTTATTTCATAAAGGTAAATAACATTATTAAATATCATTTATTATTAAAAGGGGACACTGGGGTGATAGTACAAAATAGCAGAATCAGGAACTTTGAAAACCCTCTCCTTCTTAAAAACAATGAAAATAAAGTAAAAAAAAAAGTCAGACTGACACTTTTCAGAGCTCTGGAAATTAACCAAATGATTGCAGCAATTGGGAAAGCTTTTATTCAAGAAAAATCGCTGAAAAATCAGTAAGAACAGTGAGATTTGTTGGACTGTACCTGGCTCTATTCCCATCACTTCCCTCCCCAGCTCTACAATAACCTTCGAAACCAACAGCCTGCAGTCGTGGTGAAAAACCAGCAGCCTGACAGCCATGGGAGGCTCGGAACAGGGTGAGAGCCCTTTCGAAAACCCATTTGCAGAGAACTGCCATTATTTGACCTGTCCAGTGAGCCTATGGAATAACCCACTCCTAATGTCTGTGGGTGACTCGACAGCACTCATCCACTATGAGCAGCCTTTTTCTCAATGAAAACAATTTTCTATTATTTGTAGAAAAAAAGTTAGGGGCAATTATTTCACATCATAACTGCCAGAAGCAGTTAGGGCAAATGATGGCTTACTAAAGCTTAAAAGGAAAATATAGAAAAAAAATATGTCTGTAGGGATATTTGAAAAGCATATACATATTACTAGAATCTACAGGCTTAATAAATGTATAGGGAGATGAGCATATCCAGCAGGATTGTGTTCAGGAAAAACATGAATAGAACCTAAACTCTTACTTTTACGTAATCTTAAGGATCCGTGCAAGCAGAAAGTAAAAGCTAAGGCAGAGTTACACAGTGCATGCTGGAGTGTTATTTATATGACCCAAACAAACATAGAGCTCCTTGGCAAATACTGAGGGACTTATTGGCTCCAGTCACTTAATAATATTTTTGTTCAATCATAAGCCAAACACTAAGCTAGCCAATAGTGATTCCAGTGGCCACCCATGACAAAGAAATCAGAGATTAGAAGATTAGTTCAGAAAAATCAAACAACCATTAACAAATAGCAACTGTAACAAATTCTGGTGACGTGAAAGACTCTGGTTTCAAGAGTTGCAACAGTATATTATTTACAATCTAAGTTTTCAGCCAAAATTAGTAGAGATACAAATAAATAAAAATATGACCTACACACAGGACAAAAGCAACCAACAGAAAATGTCCCTGAAGAAGACCAGACACTATACTTAACTAGGCAAGGATTTAAACCAGCAATTCCATTTGTGTTTAAAAACTAAAGAAAATATCTGGAGAACTAAAGGAATGCATGGGAATGATTTCTCGTCAAACAGAGAGGATCAATAAAGAGATGGAAATTATAAAATAGAACCAAATGGAAATTCTGAAGTTAAAAAGTAAAGTAATAAAAGTAAAATTTTCACTAAGGGGCTCAACAGGAGATATTAGCAGGCAGAAGGAAGAGTCAGCACACTTGAAAATAGTGCAACTGATACTGCCAAATTTTGGGAAGAGAAAGAAGAAGAAAAAATATACAAAGCTTTAGAACCTGAGGAACACCATCAAGTGTGCCAACAGATGCATAATGGGAATCACAGGAGAGGAGAGAAAAGGATATATAAGCAGAAAGGCTATATAAAGAAATAATGTCAAAGCATTCTAAATTTTATTTAAAAAACATCTACACATTTTAGAAGCCCAACAAACAATAAAATAAAACAGAATCACACATAGTCACATCATAATAAAATTGACGAAAGACAAAAAGACAGAATCAAGAAGAATCAATACAGAATGACTCATTATGTACAAAGTCTCCTCACTAAGATTAGCAGCTGATTTCTTATCAGGAACCCCGGCAATAAAAATTCAGTGGCAATGACATATTCAAAATGCTGAAAGAAAGTTTCATCAGCCAAGAATTCTATATTGAACACATCATTGTTTAAAAAATAAAGGAGAAATCAAAACATTTTTAGATAAAAAAAGTAAGAGAATTCATTGTTAGAAGACCTGTTCTACCAGAAATACCAACGGGAGCCCTTCAGGCTAAAATAAAAAGTCACTAAACTGTGACATGAATCCACATAAAGAAATAAAGTGCACTGGTAAAGATAACTATACAGATAAATACAAAAGGTAGGATAAATATACTTTTTTTGTTTGTAGGTCTTTATGTGATTTAAAAGATAACTTTATAAAGCAGTAATTATAAATCTATGTTGGTGGGCACACAAAGTTTAGGATGTAATCTTTATGACTACAATAGCACAAAGGAAGATGGAGGGAATAGAGTTATAGAAGAACCAAGTTTTGTGTACTATTGAAATTAAGTTGGTATTAATCCAAACTAGATTGCTATACATTAAGAGGTTAACTGTAAACCCAGAGAAATCACTAAGAAAATAGTATTTTAAATACAGTAAAAGAAATAATAAGGAAATTAAAATATTCCAGGCAATATTTACTTAATCAAAAGAGGGCAGTAATGGAAGACTAGAGGAACAAAAAAAAAAGATGTAAAACATATGGAAAATAAATAGCATAATGGCAGATGTTACTCCTACTGGTTCAGAAATTACATTAAATGTAAATGGCTTAAATATTCCAATTTAAAGGTAGAGGTTGGCAGAATAGATAAAAACCTGATCTAACTCTATGCTGTCTATAGGAGACACACTGTAGATTTAAAGACACACATAGAAGGTAAAAAGATAGAAAAAGACATACTGTTCAAACAGAAACCCAAATAGATTTGAAATGGTTATACTAAAATACCACACAAAATAGACTTTCAGACCGCAACTAGAGACGAAGAAGGGCATTTGTAATAATAAAAAGGTTGATCCACAAAGAACATGTACTAATAAAAGTGTGTGCACCTAACAATAGAGTCCCAAAGAACATGAACTAAAAACTGCCAGAAGTGAAGGGAAGAATAATAATTGGAGACATCAATACCCCACCTTCAATAAAGTACAAAACAATCAGACAGAAGATCAAAAAGGACACAGAGGATGTGACAAAAACTCTAAGCCATTAGACTTAACAGACATATTCAGAACATTCCACCAAAAACCCCCGGATAATATATTCTTCTCAAGTACACACGGGACATTCTCCAGGGTAGATGCTATGTTAGGCCACGAGACAGTTTTCAGTACATGTAAAGTAAGTGAAATAATAGAAACTATGATCTCTGATCACAATGAATGGAGTTAAAGATCAGTAACAGACAGAAATTTACAAAAATGTAAAAATTAAACAACACATACCTAAATAACCAACAGGTCAAATAAAACATAATAAGGGCAACTATAAAATATTCTGAGGTGAATGAAAAACTAAAGCAAAACATATCCAACCTCTGTATGGGATGCAGGTAAGCAGTGATTAAAAGGAAATTTATGGCTGCAAACGTCTTTACTAAAAAGAAGAAAGATTTCAAATCAATAAGCTAATTTCCTACCTTAAGAAACTAGCAAAAAAAGAGCAAATTAAACCCAAGGAAAGCAGAAGGAAGAAAATATAAACATTAGGGTGGAGATTTTTTAAAGGAGGGAATAGAAAAATAATAAGGAAAATTCAAATAATCTACAGATTCAATACAATCTCTATCAAAACCCCAGCAGCCTTTTTGGGGGGTTAGAATTTGACAAACTTATTTTAAATTTTATATGGAAATTCAAGATACATAAAATAGCCAATACAATCTTTAAAAAAACATTTGAGGACTCACACTTGCCAATTACGAAACTTATTACATAACTATTTATTGTAAGTATAACAGCATGGTACTGGCTATAAAGACAGACATATAGATCAGTGAAATAGAATTGAGAGTCCAGAAATGTACTATGCATCTGTGATAAACTGATTTGACAAGCTGCCAAGACCATGCAGTGGGAGAAAGAATCATTGCAACAGACTAGCCAGTCCTAAAACTGTGTACCCTGCCTCACCTTCTCCTTCCCACAACAACCACAATATATGTTTTTGCCTTTATTCCCCTCCCTTTCTGCCTCCTGACTGACCCTGTTGCTTCCCCACAGGATGGGTTGGTTTGAACAATTTTTGCAGGCTCTGGGGTATAGAAGCTGTCCTTACTTGTATGGTACCTAGTCCTGGGTTAATTAGGGCAGGTGGACAGTGGCCCAGAGTGTTAGAGACAGATAAAGGTGGCCAGGGGACATAGGTTCTGGATTGGCTGCTCTGCATTTGCAGAGGTAATATCATATTAATTTACATATGTGTTAATTCAGGTCTTGGCATATAAAAGACATAAAAATGCATGTATTTCAAATGAATGAATTACTGGATTGTCATTGTAAATACCCAAGCAATCATTACACAACAAGAATGGGATTGAATTAAATTCTACTTATTCAGGACCGTTTTTTGCCTATTGAAAGATCTGGCTTTTTCATTTTTTTAAATCTCCATGGTTTTGTGTGACCTGGATTTGTTCACAATGACATAGTAATTTTTTTTTAAAGTATGGATATGTAACTCAAATTCCTCAATGGGCTAGATAATTTCTTGAACATTATTTCTTATATATTATAATTTAAAAATAACATTCAGTTCTGTCCTTTAACAAAACATTATAATTTTCCTTCAGAAAACAGTAATTCAAATTATACTAGATGTTAAGTTCTGAGGCTGCCCCCAACTTTTTCCCTTCCCCCATCACCTCATGATTGTCATTAACTTGGTAGGTAAATTTTACCTTTTAGGAGAGACGCCAATTACAAGAAATGCATGTCTGATTATTCTGAGAAAATCAATGTAAAAAAAATCAGTGTGACAGATAACAAAAATCAACATGCTTTCCATAAGCCAGAAGATTAAAATTCTTTCTAAATAATACTAATACTAAATAATTTCTCTATTCTTAGTAAATTAGCAATAATAAACATCGAGACAGATCTTTATAACATATATTTGAAATTTAGTACTAGAAAGTAGTAGAATAGTTGAACAGAATTTAATTCCTTAGTGTTCACAGCCTCAGGCTGTCAAAATATTAAACACTGTAATGGGGTGTTTTAACTAAACACTACATTCAACTAAATTAAATCTATGGTAAACTAAATTAAACCTATAGTAAACTAAAAGTTAGGCCAAGACTTTTTTTCCCCCTCACAATTGTCCAAGTATCAAAATCACCGTAAGCAATTCTCTTAAAGTTTTACTTTAGTATAAGAGATATCAGAGATATGACTGAATATGCATAAGCCTTAGAAAATACCATATAAGATGATATTTTGCATTACCTTTTTGGTGTTGATTTGTTTACTTTTTAAAAGATAATGCTGGGGAAGTTTCTAGGCAGATATAGCATGGAAATACTTAAGTTCTACAGGAATAAAATAACTACAAAATCAAAATCAAAAACCCACAGACGACATGTAAAACAAAATGAGCTGACATAATACCCCGCAAATTCTCATATATGGCTGCTGCATCTGGGACAGCGTTCTGCGTAATCCAATTCATAGGTAGTGCACCTGGGGGTGATTCGCTAGGTCCGATGGTGACGGATCAGTTTGGGTCATACAAATTCTCAAAATTAACCAACTAGAGCTCCCTAACAAGAAAGAGTCTGCCACTGTGGAGAAACTGGAGAGAGGAGAATCTAAACTGAACACACTGGACCAACAGGACAGAGAAAAGAGAAGGAAGGGACATTCAACAGAGGGGTAGGCAGAGGGGAGGCAGATCTCAGAATTACGAGGGCATATTTTTTGATACACATTTTAAAAGAGAGAGCTCTTGATTTCTGAACTGACAAAAATCTATTTTGGTCCATACCTCCTTTCGCAAAGAACAGAGAAACTCATTTACTGAAGCTGAGCAGCAGAACAGGATTGCCCATAAAAGGCATATAAAAAAAGAGAGAGAGAATGAGCAGAATAATTTCCCTACAGATGATAAAAGCATGCCAGAAGGAGGTATGATAGGAATTCCAAAGGAGGAGAGAACTAGAGCAATGGAACAGAACAAATATTACACTAAACATTGTTTTTTAAAGAAACAGAATTAAAACTACACATTGAAAGAGTGCATCATGTCCCTGGAAAAACCAAACAAGAAGAACCATTGTTGAGATATATTTTACAATAGTAAAACTATGGGACTTTATAGTTTAAATCTAAAAGTTTCTCTTAAAAATAATAAGAAATCTTTTGAGTGTTCAAGCAGAAAGATCAAGTCATTCACAAGGAAAATAACTTCAGGTTATTATCACTCTTTGATGGCAATATTTTATGCAGAAGACAATGGAGCATAATATTTAAAACACTCAAAGAAGAAAATGTGAGCCATGGATTTTATAATCACCCAACATGGCCTTCAAGTAAAATGGCCACAGGCAAACAGTTATGAACATATTAGAACTCAAAAAAATATTACTTATCTGCACCTTTCTTGAGTAATCTCTAAGAGAACAAGTTTTATACAAGTAGTTACTAAAAAATATTGATGAAAGTACTGATGAGCAACCCACTAGTTAATTAAAATGTTCCTTAGAAATAGTCTAGCTAATAAAGGAAAATATCACAGTTTTTGAAATCTCTAATGAGCTAATAGATCTTGACAACGACCATTAATAGCTGGTAACAATTTACCTTCTGATGGAAGAATGTAGTATCACATATGAAGTGGTCTTCTCTGCCTTCAATGAATGTGAATATGATCAATCCTCCACACCTAACCATCAGGTTATAGGAAATGCAAGGTTCAGAAAAACAAGTCGCATCACACGATAGATATTCATCTGGCAAAATACAGACTATAAAACTGTATAATATAAACATGCCCCACTTTCTGCCACAAAAAAAAATTGCAAGAAGAAAAAAAGAAAAGGAGAGGGAACTCACAAGTTATATGGGATCTCAGAGACATGTAAATCAATTGTTTATATTGCAGTTGCAGTTGCATTATAAAGATTTTTTTCGAACTCAATCAAACATGAAAACTTATACATACACAGATATGAAAATTAGGGAAGTATGGATATGGGCTAGCTATCTGATGGTACTAAACAATTATATGACTGTATACTTGACTTTTAAAAATTACTGCTAATATTTGAGAATGTGATAACTACTGTGGTTATGATTTAACACAGCACATTTATCTTTTAGAAACACATACTGAAGTATATTTACAGATAGGGACAACAGATAAAACAAGGTTGGTCATGTACTGATAATTGCTGAATCTGGATTCATTATTCTGTGCTCTTTTATATTTGCATACATTAAAAAATATCGTAAAAAGTTTAAAAATAAAAGTTCAGCAGAGAGAATCTATTTTGGTTGTTCAAAGAGTTCTTGTACATTTTTTTTTCTGGCTGAATACATACGTTTTTCTGGAAAATGGAGGATGAGGGCCTAGTTTTTAATGCATGTATTATTCAATGATAACATTGTATAATTTATAATAAAAACCGTTTTCTATTAAATTCCTTCAAATACACATTCCCATATCTTTCTCATTTGGCAATCCTGCCTTGTCAGCTTTATTAGTGTAACACAAAGAACGGTCGAAAGGCTTCATTCACTGTGTTGTAGAACAAGCGTGCAACAGATAATTGGGTGACTGGTTTCAATCCTGCCTCTGCTCCTGCGAATCTTTGTGGTCTGGGACAAACTGTTTAATCATCCTTAGTTTCATCATCTGTATATTTAAGAAGTAAGACTAACCTTTTCTACAATTCACGCCTCTACTATCTCTGCTATGTTTTGGGGGGATTTTTTTTGGACATTTTCTTCTGCTGTAAAAGCATGAAAGGATTTTCCTAAAAAGAGGTAGGTAGGAATTTAAAACTTTCTAAAACATTAAGTCACCGGCCAAGAGACATTCAAAATGGAAGAGTAATTTACCCAGAAAAAGAAACACAATTTTTAATTAGAGAAGGGGAAAAATGTGACTCGAGTTTTCTGGAAAAGACCTGAAGATCACAATGGATCCTGAACTCACCAGGAAGTACCGAAGTGGGGCTGGCTGCAAGGGCAAACAAGCTTGATAACTCGAGGTGCTCAAGAGACTGCAGCAAAGAGAAACCGGACCCTTAACTCGGCATCGCCCAACCTCCATCTAGTTTTGTCTTTAGCGAAATGCAGTATACTTGGGAATTATCCAAAAGGCAGACACAGATGTGTTGAAAGGGTTATAAAATAGGCAAAGTTAAGGGACTAGGAGCAGCTGGCCCAGGGAAGAGAATGCTGGCCTAGAGAGAAGCTGTAATAACAACCTTTAACTAGGCAAAGAAATATTATCCAGATGAAGATAAGGAGCTGTTTTAGTCAGCTGGATAGAGTCAGGACTTACATTACAAAAGAAAGAATTACAGATAGGCTTAGGAAAAACTCCCCGGCACCTGGGAAATTGGAAATGTTCCTTCTCTGGGAATCTCTAAGCACAAGGAAAACGACTACCTTGAGATGATTCCAGTGTTGCCCTCTTGAAGTTGTTAGGAGAACGAAATGATGCATATCTAGTGATTTATGTTCAAATATCATAGATGTGGGTAAAAATAATTGCTTTGGTGTAGACTGCAGATACAAATCTGGGAGACATAGATCAGGCCTCATTTCCTTCTTTGATTCTTTCAATTTCCTGCTCCCCTGAACTATCATCATCGTCAACATCAAAAAGTTCTTATTAAGCTCTGGGTGCGTGTGGAATATGCCAGTCTACCACTAATGGAAAGAACATAATCTCCACCCTCTGGAATGTCCAATCCTCCCCCTGAAAAAAAAATGCAACATGAAATGGCTGGCTTACAGTTTTTATTGCTGTTGGAGTTTGGTTCATGATTCCTTTTTCTATGGCTACACTCTCTAAGGTTCCTTTCTGTTTAAAAGGGTGAGAAAAAAAAGAGAGATGTCTGTGCCATATGTATATCATGGATGTGTGACGAGAGAATAAATACTAGTACAGAGAACGGGGCACGAGAATACTGAGGTCATAGCTGAAATCATCATAAGAGGAAGATGGAGAGAAAATAGCAGGAGTTAGCACAAGTAAATAAAGGATGGCCAACTGTAGATCTTTCAGTAGGTCAACAAATAGTTACCAGGTGCTAAGAGCCAAGTGCGAATAGAACAGGCACAGGTCTAGCCACCGTGGCGCCCACCGCTGCCCTGCCACAGCTGCTGAACTAACAGAGGGAGTCGTAATTGTGGGGCTGAAAAGGACAGCCAGGCACCCGCGTTGACAGTCACTGTTAGAGAACTCTGATTTCAGTATTAGTATTTACTCTATAATACGTGGAAATCTGTTTTTGTGGGCAAAACATGAATGACATTGGTGATGTGACTTGCAGACTGAGTTAACATACAGCATAAAAAATCGTTCTGTGGAAGGAAGTCATTATTAATATGAACTTTGGCTTTGCTGTCCACAGTACTATTTTGCTGAATTTTTTTTCACTTGCTTTTACTCCCATCTCCTACTCCCATCCCCAGCAGTGTACCGATGAAAGATGAAAGAAAAGGCGAGTTCTTAAAGAGACAGTACACTTACTACATACATACAATTGTTAAACGTGTTTGAACTATACCTTCAGCACTTCAGTTAAAGATATCTGGGATGTGGCCAGAATATATTTTAAAAAGATAAACATGGTGACTTTATAGGGAGAAGAGTTGTTTAATTAGGTGTGAAAGTTTTTGTTTCCATTTCTTTTCTCTTTTTGTTTAATGTGTAAACATTATGCTATGAGGTAAACTTCTCCCTTTCGACAATATAAAATACTGAATAATACTGTATTTTCAATTTTGTGTTTTCATAATGCATCTTAATAATATTTAAATAATATTTAGCTTATTGTTCATTTTTTACAACTCTCCTTTTCCAGAAAGTATATGAATATAGGCTTATTTGTAAATTGTGTCTCTGTGAAAAGTGTGATTTGTTTTAATTGTATGTGTTTTTTTTTAAACAATGTGTTGAGAAAAAAAGCCTTAGTAGAGACCCAGTTCTGAAATACAATTTAAATAAGAAAATATTATTCAATTTACAAAAATGTTACTTTATACCAAATTGTTCAACCATTCAGGAAACATCTACTATGTAAATTTATTTTTACACATTTGGTATGGATAAGAACAAATGAAGTCTATACACAATGTCATTTAGTCATTAGTTGAAAGTGCAATCAGAGGGATCAGGGATGACTTCTCATTTTCAGGTATTGTTTGAGAACATTTTCACAGTAATGTGATTAGGAAATTAATTTAATTAGCCTTATTTTCCATTTGGGATCCAAAATCGGGGAAAAGAACATGTGCAAGAAAACATACAGCTGAAGGCATTAGAAATGCCTTTCTTCACCCTGTGTCAGAAAAACAAAGCTCTCATACTAATATTAGATGAATCATGACTCCTTTCTTACTTCTATGAATCATTAATTTCAGTTTCTAATGATTTAAGCAGAGCCCAGGAAGATTTTATGAGTCATTACAGCCTCTAACTTAGGTAGTGATTTTATCTCATCTTCTCTACTTTATAAGAAATCAGTTCTAGATTGCAGGCTCTCTCTCCTACATCTGAAAGTTAATCTCAAAGAATCAAAGTAATAGAGCCAAATAACTCACTTACTGTGCACATAAAATGCCCGTTATATTAAACTTCTAAATGCTGGTGGTGAGCAATTTGTTGAAAAAATCAGTGGTGAAGGTGAAATTCATTTCTGATAGCTGACAGCTGTTTTTGTGTTTTAAATCTTTTTACCTATCACTTTTAAGAGGAATTACACTAACATCTGTTAGCTCAGTACTCCAAAGAGCAGGCTTTACTTTTTTGTCTTAACATCCACTGCCATATCAGAGGTCAGCAAATTTTTTTCTGTGAATGGTCATATAGTAAGTATTTTAGGCTTTGTGTGCCACATATATACTCTGTTGCAACTACTTAATTTGGCATTGTAGCATGAAAACAGTCATAGATGATACATTAACAATTGAGTATGTCTGTGTTCCAATAAAACTTTGTTTAAGGAAATCAGGATTTGTTCCATGGGCTACAGTTTGCCAACTTTTCGTCAACATGAAGACAATGTTCATAAGACTGTGGAAAATAGAGGAAACTTTCTATGCAAAGTTTAATAAAGGAGTAAAAATCCAAAGATTTTTTAAAATTATTTTTCCATTTTTATTGAGATACAATTGGTATATAATATTGTAGTAGTTGTAGATATACAACATAATGATTTGATACATAGTAAAATGGTTACCATACCAAGTTCAGTAAATATCTATCATTTTGAACTTACAAATTATTTTCCTTGTGATGAGAACTCTTAAGATTTATTCTCTTAGCAACTTTCATATCTACAACACCATATTGTTAACTATAGCCACCATGTTGTACATTACATCGTCAGAACTTCTTTATGTTTTAATTGGGAATTTGAACCTTTTGACCACCTTCACCCACTTTATCCACCCCCTAAACTACCACTGTGGCAGCCACCAATCTGTTCTCAGTATCTGCATTTTTTTTTAGATTCCATATGTGAGATCACAAACACCTTTTAACAAGTTATTTAAATTGTATACTTTTATTATTCAAAGAAATTAAATTGAAGAACTTGAAGCTTTGATCATCATTTAAAATCACAATGAATAATTTCACCCTACAATCATTCTATTTGTTCTCAATTTGTTATTTTTATATTGCAACTTCAGAAAATAAAACTTCCGTTTAGACCATATTAGTACAAAAGCTCCAAAGATTTAAATGAACAGAATTGCCAGTTATACCCTCTTGACATTTGTTACTAAGTTCAAGCAAGAAAGGTACTCTGATAGCTGAGGCTAAATCATAATTTCAGATTCAGGATGTCACAAAATAAACCAGTCCCCATGAAAATATGATGTGGCCTAAAAAATAAATTTAGTGGCCAATACTAAAATATAATAGTTTGAGACATTTAACAACACAATAACTCTAGCTCTAATTTATACTGAAGGGAATCTTTAGAAGAGTTAAAAGCCATGAAAACACACGTAGAACCACATGATTTCAACTTTATTCTTCTATTGGAGCTGTTACGTGTCTAGGCTCAGATTCTCCCCTCAAAATAGGCTGAATTCTCATGATTTCGAAGTACAAGGCCACTTCCTGTAATGCTTCTTATTTGAGTCAATGCGTTCCATAGGAGTTGGTCAATGCACGGTCTACTGGTCAGCCCCATGGCAATCTTGTGGCCTCATCTCATTCTGTGAGCTTCAGATAATTTACATATGAGCATTTATTCATTGCTCCTAGTTCTAGAACTCATTGATATTCATATATTCATTTGCTTTTTGAAAAAGTAGAATTTATTTCCTCACTAGACCATGAGGAAAAACATGTTGTAAACATGTTTATCATTAGGCAGATTCTGGTTGTTTTTCACACTGCCTTCATCATGGATTTTGCAGATTTGCCCACTTACTTCTGGCTGACTGACTTCCACATTCATACTGGCCCACACTCCATGCTATTTTTTCACTTCTGTCTTCTCCCAAATTTTTAAACTCATTGTTTATATAATTAGGTCAACAAACACATATTAAGTACATTAGGTGCCAGGTCCTATGAAAAGAACAGGACACAGATACAGTTCTATATGGAGTACACACCGAATTAAAAAGCAAGATTAATGGTTAAAGACATAATATATGCATTAGATAACATTGAAGTACTCCAGAGGTAGAGGTAACTCTCTCTATTCTAGGAAGAATTTTTAAAAGTTGTAATGATGAACTAAATCTTGAAGACACGCAGAAGTTTTCTAGTCAGAAAAGGAAGGGAAAGGAAAAGGCTTTCCATGTAGAACAAGTCATGTGAAAATGCATGAAGGTAAATGAACACACAGAACGCTCTTGGAACTCACATGGTCAAAGTGAAGGGTGTCAGAGGCTGTTGTGGTTAATGAGGCTGAAGAGATGAGCCTGCGTCATATCATGCTTAGGAGTCTGGACTTTGTTTATCCTACAGGTCACTGGTTCCACTGATGGATTTTAAGAAGGAATGTGGTATGATCAGATTTGCATCTCAGAAAGTCCACGGGTGAGGAGTTAAGTGGAGCTGTGAGAGACTGAAAGCAGAGGGACTGGTGGGAAGGCCATTGAAATAATTCAGGGAGGAGGTGAGGGAGACCTGAAGTAAGATAACAGCAATCCAGATGGAGGGAAGAGGAACCCAGACAGAACCCTTACATTGATCCTATTCTACTGTGTGCCAGGCACCACGCTTTGCCTTTACTTAATCCTCACAATAGCAGCGTGAGGGGAGTACTGAAGGAAGGCTGCAAGCACCTCAGTTCTACAGATGAGGAAACTAACCTGGGTTAAATAATTTGCTGAGGTTTACAAGGTGACAAAGATGAGATTTACACATATTTCTGTGGCTCCAAGGAAAGTTTATAATTTTTTAGGACATACTACATCATTGATAAGAAAACCAGGGAAGGTGGGAATGCTAACAAAAATGATCAAATTATATGAAATGCTTCAACAGAAGTTGAAAAAAAGAAAGACCTGAACAATGTCCAAAGGACTGGACCTCATAGGTGACTTTAGAGGAAGGCAGTTTCCTTGGAACAAAGGGCTTGAGATCAGGTGATATGGGGAAGAGAAATGAATGAGGGGGGAAGGTGTGGGTAAAGCGCTCTCTCAAGATGCTTAGCAATAATGAAAATAAAGTCATCCTAAATATTCTGTAGCTTCTAGATTGCTCTCTGGATAAGCCTACTGCACTACTCAATGTAAAGAAAAACTTACCCATGATTGAAAGAGTATTTGTCAAATTGTGGGTTCTATTTGTTGAATGAATAAATGTTTATTCTTAGCACTGATACTGAAGAGAAACTAGAAATATTTAAAGCCTGTGTTTTGGACATAGATCTGTTGATGATGTGCAGCCTCAAAGGAGAAATATTTATTCACTACTGTGTTTGAGGAATCTTTAATATCCCTTTAACAGTGGGAGAAAATATCAACTCTTATTTTTAACAGGAAAATATAAAGTCAAAAGGTCTCCTGGTTTCCATTCAAATTTTCCCAGATACTGTGTCCCTGCAGCTTTCTGTTCTGGCAGCAAATGTCTCTTTCTTTCCTTGATCTTTTCTTCTGCTGAACTCCTCATCACTAATCTAGATCTTATGCCCCAGTTCTGTTAATAGCTTTTGCTGGCCCACAGTTTTTCTATTCATTCATATGCAAACTATAACTTCATTCCCAACATTACCTGACTGTTCCTTCATTCGTTCATTCACTCATTCACTCATTCTACGAATATTAGTTAAGCATCTGCATGCCAGCATTGCTTTTGGCACGGTGAAAATAGCAGTCAATGGCAGTGTGTTCCCTTCTCTCATAAAGATGAGCCTAACTTTTCAGGATTTCTCAGCTACTTCATCTTACACTGACTTGATCTTACATCATCTTGATTCTATACCATTCTTGCTTTGTATTTATGGTCTCCCTCCAAGTAGCTGACCAAATACTGCTTTATTTGTAGCAGTATTGCTACAAACTGCTTGGCCCAAATTGTTAAGCATCACTGAGGTCACATGAGGTAGAGGTTGGGTCATATTTTCCTTTCAAGTTTAAGGGCCTCTTCCTTCCTCTTTCAGACATCTCTTTTCTGCGCTCTATTGGTTTCGGGTTGGCAGATCAGACTCGTTCACTTTGTCTTCAATTCTCATGTTCAGATATGTTTCAAACAATTCATTTGAATGGATCTCATCCATTCTGTTTTCTATTGTTCTTGCAGATGGTGATAAAGTTTCCCCATGCTCATCGTAACTTCTATTCATCATTTAATAGGTAAGCCACCAAGAATTCTGACTTTATTTTAGTCCTCTCGTTTTATATTTCATACCAAAATAAAACAGTCTCCAGTCACACCTGTAGCAAAATTAAAGATATAAAAATACCGCCTATCTGAAGAAATTAATGCAACTAACATAAATATTTTCTTATTTAGGCTGGTTCTATACCTTCAGCTTAACAGTTATAAGGAGTTTTGTTTGTTTTGTTAATTTATTCTTAACACCTGGCTACCATGAAGCAAATATTCTGCATCTATTTGGACACTCACAGAAGGCTTATAATTTAGTTTTCTATTAGTATAAGTTTGTCTTGAGAGTGTAATAAAAACTAGCTTTCCATGAGCTTAAGAAACAGAATGGTCAAAAAGTCCTAGAGCCGAAGGGACAGTTGAAAGTAGGAAATTCAAATCACATAATTTTAGAGATGTGGAAACTGAAGCTGGGAAAGATGAGGTTGATATTTAAAGACTGGTTTAGGGCATAATTTCCATTTCTTTTCTTAGCCCTACAACTGCTTACATCATGGGATCTTAATGTAATACCCATTTTGTATGTGCGTATGTACCACTCATCAGATTCTCAGATTCTTGAAGAAGGTTAAGACTACTGTTTGAGCCTTGATTTTAGAGGTTCAGATTTGACTATATTTGTCTTCCTAGGTGAAGTCTTAAAATATGTGTGTAGTTTGCTTACTGTTTGTTTGGGAAAATCACAAAGCCAGGAAGGCTTTTTTAAAGTTTTCAGTCACAGGTGGCATTAGCAACCTTCAGACCTTGTTAACTCTTATTTTAATGACATATAGGGTAGAGGTTAGAAGTTTTAAGTATTGAAAGACTCTCTTGCTCAGAAATTACCTTGCCAAACAACCTGCCCATTAGGGATTCACTTAGTTAACCAAACTTATCTTTTAAACTGATTGCGATTAGCTCACCAGATTGCCTCTGTGCCTGCTCAGATCTACTGCAATGAATACAATGAAGTTTGACCTAGGTCAATACAATGAAGTTTGACCTAGATTGCATATACAGAGAGCAATCTAGAAGCTACAGAATATTTAGGATGACTTTATTTTCATTATTGCTAAGCGTCTTGAGAGAGCGCTTTACCCACACCTTCTCCCCTCATTCATTTCTCTTCCCCATGTCACCTTTTTGACCTTTTTGAATGGGCAGGGTTTTGGTGGTTAGATTTCTAGGAGAGATGAGTAGCAGGGAGACTGCAAAAGGAGCAAAAATCTCCTGTAGTTTTCAGTGCTGCCTCCAACCAAAGTGCCTAGATGGAAAGCACACAGATACTGTGAAGTATGTGTGACCAACTAGGCTGACTGTGCTGTGGGCACAGTAAGGCAGCCCGACTTTGAACACAGCCCGACTTTGCTGTGTGTTGCAAAGGCAACAGAGAATCGGAATGACAATTCATGAGCATATGAGCAAATGAACTTAGATGGTTTTGTGGGTTGGTGAAACATTTGCTTCTCTTTGCCTGTCAAGGATATTGGCTCCCACCTCTCTCCAAATAAACAATCCACATGGAAATAACTAGAGCTCATTTTGAAGCTTAGAAAGGTATATGACACTTGAAAGAACTGGGAGCCAAGAGTGCATTGAGATTGTGTTTCATTCAAAAGATTGATTGCTAATTTGACTGCAGTGGTTGGGTCGATGACTTCATATCCAAAGTCTCAACCATACCATTTATTAGGCTGAGTTGGTCTGTGCTTTCTGAATAACTCCTCCACTCTTCCTCCATCAAAAAAGTGAATAGGTGGTTTTTGTGTCTATAGAAACATTCAAGGACTAAAAGTTGACATCATACAGATTTATTAGCTATGTGATAGAGCAAGTTACATGAACTTTCTAAGTCTCAGTTTTTCTACCTGTAAAATGGGGATAATAGTAGCCTTGTCTTGTGGGGTTGCTGTAATCTTATTAGGACAAAATGAGTTGTGTACATACAACCCTTAAAATTGAATCTGGCACATAGTAAGTACTCAATTAGTGTTAGTCATTATACCTTCCAAAGGCCAGTTATTCTTGCTCCCTGTCTAGAATGGACATGAACTGATCAACCTGAAAGTCAAGAACAGGTGGAAAATGAAGATACATTATTAAGGATCCACTGGCAGTGGTTCTGGTCCTCCGGGTTTTCTCCTCTCTGTGACTGTCCTAACTTTTGCAGTCTTCTGCGATTTTGACCTGTGGGAATTCTCTGGCCTGGCTCTCCTTAGACCTCCAATGTTCTGACCATGGTTAGCATGACAAAACCTGTTTCTGCCCTTCCATGGCCCTGACCTTGATTCTTGTTTCTGTATCATGATAGTAACTCTACCTTATAAGTTGAGGCACATTAAGAACTCCCACTCTTTTTTCCTTATAGAAAATGCTACAGCGAATTCTAAGTAGATGAAGGTTTGAAGCTATTCAATTACCACCTGATAACTTGACCTCATTTTGTTTCTCTTTGCTCTGAGAAGAGAAATATGTGAATTATATTAATTTGAAAGTTCTATTAGATTCTCCGAGGACTTCAAAATTTTTACTTTATGTGCTTCTTTATTTGTTTTACAACAAGCCTATGCAATCTTTGTAATTTAAAAAACTATATATGCAGATGTAATTATATTATCCTTCTGCCTAAAATTTGATTTGTCCTATGTGATCTAGTTCCCAGCTTACCGAAATCTGGATGGGGCAATTTTACAAATATCCTATGTCCCTTCATGGAAATATGGACGTAAGAATATCCTTATGTTGTTGACTGAATTCTTAGGAACCCAGGAAACAGTGTACTGGAGCCCCGAGATGATGGTTTCCAAGTTAGCATCTGGAGCTTAAATGAGGGCAAAGATCATAGCTTAAAGAATTTTCTGTTTATTGTTGATGAACCAGATTCTCATCCTATACAGATCTATGAGAATTTCCGCAAAGGAGGTTTCTAAATTCTTTCACGAATTTCCCTATGGGAGTTCTTGGAATTATATAGGATGAGAATCTGGCCTTCCTAGACTTTGGGATATGTTTGGAGAGGGGAGTGGGAGTTCAGCTAGGTTATTTTTGTTTTCTGCTGAATTCTTCTGGGGGAAATTGTACTTTTTGAATCAAGATTTTATGTTTTAAAATTTCCAAAGGCTTTTGAACACAGGGTCTAAAGAATGTAGTATTGTTTAGTAGCCTCAAACATGGATTTGTACATGTGGCTTGAGAAGATATTTCTTTTTAAACTGGTGTTTCCTCTTATACCCTCACCATAACTAAAGTTTCTGGTGTTTCTTCTTTTATGCTTACCATAACTAGAAAATTTTGGCAAAGAATATCATATTTAAGTTGGAATTTAGAAGCCTTTGATAATAGTTCTTTTTAAAATGACAAGAGTCTACATTTATGAGGAATTATTATCAGCAAAACATTACATAGAACAGCTGTAAATAGTTTACTATGTTAATCTGACAGGCAAATGAACAAATAGTGTAACAGTGTGAAAGATAATACAGCATGTTTCCCAAAAGGTCACAATGCCAGCACTGCCGAATAAAATGGTACTCTTGTTTTTTTGAGAAGACTCACAGGCCAGCTCCTGAAATATGAGTTGCAGCCCTTTAAATGTCTAAGTTATTATGGCAATGCCAAGAGTTTCAGCCATAACTGCAAGGTCAACCCTAGAGAACGAGAACATTTTAAAAGTGTTCTTCATCTTTCACTCCATAAAATTTCAGGCTTAGGATCTCAGCAAGTTATTTTCTCTGGAATCATCACGATTTTGGCTTTTCTTGATCACATGGTTTTATGTATTGTAGATGCCTTGTTAAGATGCAGATACGAATACAGTTTTATGTGACAGTGTTGACATCCCAGACTCACTTCTACTCATGTTGCATAATTGCTCATTTTCTCTTTCTGAGTTAGTGACCTGAAATGAATATCCACAGACTTTTAAAACACACAAAAAATATCCACATAAAATGAAGCTAAGATTGAGTAATCATCCAGTAGATTCAGAATGGAAACAATGATACTTGTCTTTATTTTTTTAATTGCTCACAGGAGAGGCAGAAATAGTCAGCCATGTTTTTGCCTTAATGAAGCTTATAATTCAACAGTATCTTTTTATGGCATGCCTATGTCTTGGATGCTTTCACATGTTATCCCATTTGCTTCCTGCAATAATCCTGGTAAGTAGGGATATTTAATCGTGTTTTATTTATTAGAGGAAATGAAGGGTCAGAGGTCACTCAGCTGGTGTGTAGCACATTTATGAATTGAGTCCAATTCTGACACTGGGCTCTTCTCATGACATACAGCATACAACTTAAATACAGTATATTAGATCACCTTTTGAGGGGCTTTAGAAAGCATGCACTGCTAGTCTACCATACAGTGCCAACCTTGTGCGCACTTCTTTAATTATGCCATTATTCCAAATAGTAGTGTGTTCTCCACTTTGGCTATCCAAAATGGTGGTGTTCATTTTATCAAAGGTTTACAAAATCTGACTTTAGAAATCTTCTGAATGAATGGCCAAAAAGGCTCTCACTTGAGATAGGATCTGACATACACTCTCCCTCTCTGTCTCCATAGTAGGATTCTCATGGAATTGCACAAACAGTTCAAGTGGCCAGGATGTTAAGTTGGTTAAACATCTTCTCTATCTACTAACTCTTATCGAGCACTCTTGGGGTATATGTGTATACACTAAAGTATAAACTACATACTTTGTTTATGTTCCTGGGCTAAGGAGTCTTTGCAAATGTTACGGAGAACTTTAGGAGTGACAGATTGAGGCAGACGATCTTCGAGACCCTAGGGAAGAAGCCCTTATGGAAAAGACTGTGTTCTCAAGCATATTATGGGCATCCCTTACAAGCAGTTTTCTAAATGACTTTAATCTGAGAGGCTGGCCTACTCTCTCTCCTACTTTCTCCTACTGAACCCTGATGGCTGACCTCGGCTGAAGCAGAGTTGTTCAAACACTCCAGTGGCTGACTTCAAGGAACAGCATTCAGGTGGGGAAGACCTAGACTCCATAGGACTCCTTGAAAGTCTGGCAGTTTCTTCCTTTGCTAAAGCCTATTGTAAGGTGAATATGGCTCAAAATGGAGCTTCAGAAACCCCTTCCTACCCACAGACACACCATCTAAGTACAAACAGTGCCTTTGCAATGCAAATGCCACACTTCAAGGAGGTCTCCCAGCTATTCCTTTCCAGCAGACTGCTGCTTCTATTCAGAACTGGTGCTGGCCAGTAGGGAACATAAGGCAAGAGCTCTCCATGAGAGATCATTTGTATGGCCGCTGTCAGAAGGTACATGCAACTGGTCTGTGGGGGGGCATTCCCTTCATCAGGGTCTGAGAACTCCACTGTCTATTCAAAGCTCGCTGACCTCTCCATGGAAGAGGTGAGGGGAATAGAGGAAAACTAGACTAGGCCTATTCTCCTTCTTCAAGTCATTGCGTTTATTTTCCAGATTTAATTCCTGCTCCTCCATATTCTTTTGAACTTTGAAAGATGTAACAATTTAAGTAATTTCTCCATTTTCTAATTTTGAGAAGTATTTTCCTCTTCCTTGAGATCTTATTCTGCTGCACATGTGCCACTTACTAGAAAGTGTCAGATTTACAGCCAAAAGGTCCAAACTTGACCCTAGCTTGGTATCTGGTTTTAGCTTCAGTTGGTCCCTATTTCATCGTTTGCAACATGGTGGTTTCAACCTATCTCAGGGTTCTTGGGTGGGGAGAAACAGGATGATGTCTAGGCCCTGGTGGAGGCCTAGTAGAGAGTAGGCCCTTATTCTATAGAGGCAATACTATTATTATGCATAATGTCAACCCCCCCCTCTCTTTTTGGTCACCAAAGTGCCATATAAATCATGAAGCCTTAGAGACCATCAAATATAAAGCTCACTGAGGTTAACTGATTTTTAATGTAACTATCTTACTTTGTCATAACAAATTACCACAAATAGAAATTGATTTCCTCATAGTTCTGGAGGCCAGAAGTTCAAAATCAAGGTGTTGTTTAGGCCCCACTCCTCACAGAGGCTTTGCAGAATCTGTTCCGGGCCACTTGTTTCTGGCGATTGCTGGCTTTCTTGGTTATGGCCACCTGGCACCAATATCTGCTCTGTCATCACATGCCTCTCCCTCTGTGTTTTTCTTGTCATTGGAGTTAGGGCCAGCCTGTATAACTCATCATCCCAGGGTCCTTAATTTCTATCTGTAAGCATTCTTTTTCCAGATAAGGTAATATTCACAGGTCCCAGGGATTAGGATGTGGGCATATTTGGGGGAGGGGTGGGCACAATTCAACCTACTACAACAGCAGTTTGAGTTTGGGCACTAATGCTCTGCTTGAAGTATCGGGGTGTGATTGGGTTTGATATGGTTTGTTAAGGAATGGGGAGTTACTTGTGCCTGAGCAGAACATCATCTGAATGCCCGGCTACTCTTAATCAGATCGAGTGTATACCAACGATCCCAAATAGAGAGGGCCCAGAGATCTCCTGTTGGGCACGCTGAGGTGAGGCCCTGTGTGGGGTCCAAGCTGTTCCCGTGGCAACTGATGGGAATACTGAGGAACATACCACACCTCTATGTCTGGATGAGGAAGGTCCCAGTTTCCCTTGGTGCCAGAGGCTGCAGGAACTGCCCCGTCACGTCTCCAAGCATAGTAATGGAGCATAACTTTCTCTCTAAGGAGCCTGTCTTTTCTTCCTTACTGGGTTTCCAGTGGACAGGAAGCACTGTTAATGTTGCTGATGACATTCTACACATATTTTATGATCCTGTGCGCTCTGTTCTTTCTGTGCAAAGGTCTATTCACTTACAGCAAAAAGAAGCTACTCTGCACCTCTGGAAGAAATAAAAAGCCTTTAATTTAACTAGTAAAGATTAACAATTAAGATTCTAACATATTTCTGGTAAAGCCTGAGTGAGTTTTAAAAATGAGTCATTTGTAATTCGGTCTTCTCCCTCATATAATCACTGTTCCGACAGTCCACATACCTTCAAAAACTTTCTCCCGTGTCCATTTTCCCTGCTGCCTGGCTAATCTGTCCCGTCCACACACATCTGGAGGTGTGGTTTCCTAATTAGATCACCTGCCTTGAGTCACTCTTTTTTCTAAGTCATTACTTTATCATATGTCATACGTACGACTCTTTTGTCCCCATTATATACGTGATCAATCCAGATCCTCTGATGGCTGCTAATTGCCTACAGAAGGCAATTCCAATTTCCTAGCCTGGCATTTAAGGCTCCATACTACCCAGACATAACCTATTGTTTTAACCTTCTCCCTGCTTCCACTGGTCTGGTCCACGTGTATGTCTCAGCCATGCTTCCTCTGACATTTACTGCTGGCCATTCTTTTGCCTAGAATGTTTTTTATCTTCTATTCCTCCTCCTGTAGAAAGAAGACCTCACAACAACCCACACGTCATTGTTCTCTTTATTGCTCATTACACAAGGTCACACTGTATTATAATTCTTCTTTTATATACATGTCACCTCATCTTAACTTGGTTCCTCAAGGGCAGGGCTTTTTTTTTATCTCCTTCTAGGCCCAATACTTCTACTGTCCTTCTCATAAGTAGTCTTGATAAGGATAAAGCGTCGGGAGAGAAAAGCTCTATCTTTATTTCATTAACTTCTGCTCTATCTGAAACAGTCAGTAAACATTAAATGATAGCTCCAAATATTAAATGTGGCCTTCCTGCAGGAAGAATGAGAATGCATCCTTCCCTGATAGCTCATCTCGTTTTCTGCTACCACTGCTTTCTTCAATGCACTTGTGATTTTAAAACTATCTTATATTGAAAAATGAAGGGTATGAATTAGATGGGAGAAAAAAGTAGTCTGCGGGATGTGTATGATATTACCTCAGATGGTTATTGTTTCAAAACCAATCCACGGCAGATAGCAAGTCACTATAAATATACCTGGCCTTTCAGTATTTCTTTCAAGGAACTGGAAATGGCCCTTTTTGGTGGCCTGGATTTCCTTGAACAGAACATTCGCTGTTGTAGTGTGCTGCTTCCTCATACTCCCTTTCCAGATAACCGGAAATTCTGAAGATTATCTAATTTAAATTCATTAGGGTGTTCTGTTTACTAATTATGATGAACCCTCAGAACCTATAGCTGATTTTTGGTTTGAAAGTATTCCTAATTCATGATTTAGCTTTCCCTAGGTGAACAGCTTGATAGAAATCTCATAAAATACAACATAAAAAAAAAGACAATGGAAGAAATCACTTCCTTTCTCTTTTGTGGCTGTCATCCAGTTATTGCCATTTTTCCAATTAGGTGGATTTTATTAAGAGAACACTTTTCAAAATGCAAGGAACCTTGGTGGTAAGTCCAAAACCACTGAATACTAGTTCTGTTTTAAGGGAAAGCATTCTCTTCTCTTCATGCTTCCGGACCATTCTACATGCATCTAATTTCTCACTCTCCTAACAGCACTGTTAATGGCCCTGATCTGTAAAAAGACGGCACGATTAGGCTTGCCTTGTGTTTGCATTTATGCCACACATATGCTGACACACGACTTGTCAGCATTGCCCTTATCTCTTATACTATAAGGACACGCTCTATTTATTTGGACTCAACAGTATTATTAATAGACACTGTGGTGCAACCAGTGCTCTTAATAACTTCTTTAGAACCTAATTTTGTGGAAATGGACAAGGACCGACTTTGTTAAGGTTAATTACTGAATATTTGCTACATCTGAAGGAACATTGACTGAGAAGGTTGCTTTATTGAACAAGGAGTGTGAGGCTGAGTTTGTGGCTTAAAGACTCTCCTGAAAGTAGCACTACCTATAATTGAAATGGAATTAAGTAGAATACCACAATTTCAAACTAAGACTTACGTAAATGCTTACAAAGCCTACTAGGTGAATCAAAGAAAATGAGCTGGCTGTACTGGCCATTTCAGTATTTATCTGCTAAACTTATTGGTTGGTCTGCCTTTAGTCGACAGGACTGCGCGTTGGCATTGCACAACCTCCTCAGCTCCCTGGGTTCTTGCACTGTGAGAATTCCCGCTGGGACTGCAGATGCAGCAGGTGTGGACCCTTCCTCTTGCAATACTCTCAGCCGTCCATTAAAAGCATGGCAGAGGATCAAGAGCACAGCTTGGCACTGTGGCAAAGAGCATGGGCTCTCGAGCCAGGTGGATTTGTTTTGAACCTGGCTTGGTTATTCCCTAAGTGTGTGACCTCTGGCCAATTAGCTGTCCCTCTTGTGTCTCAGTTTTTTCCTCTGTCATGTGAGGGTTTCCTCCAAAACCCCATCTCCTCCCCCCACCACCTATCATTCTCCTTTACCCTATTTTAGTTTCCTTTATAGCTCAAGCTCACATTACCACCTGGATAATGTGTCAGCATTGCATGAAGCTAGATCAGCAGAGTCCTTCACTTTTATTGCCACCTGGCACAAGCGTGTGAGTCTATTTGTTTGTTTACTCTGACTCCCTCCGCTGGAATGGAAGGTCCATGAGTGCTACAACTGTGTTTTCTTCATTCAGTACATAAAACTGGACCTGCCACGTAACAAATCAATCTACATAAATTGATGGAAGGATGAATGAATGAATGAATGAATGAATGAACAACAGAGATAGAAACCGGATGCACAAAATGTCAGTTCTCTGTGATGCTCCTGGGGGACCAAGAGGATTAGGCAGAGAAAAACTAGAAGTTCATCATTGGAATAAAAGATATAATCCAGAAATAGAAACAAAAGGAGCCTCATAACTAATGGGAAGCAGAAAGTGATAGGCGGCATAAAGGCAGTTTCGTGGAAGCGCGTGGATGGTGAGTCTCTCGGACACAGGCCATGCGAAAGGCAGTGTGCCAAACTGAACTCAAGTGGAAGAGGAGATGGCTCCGTGCCTCCCTGGTGACTTGAAGCAGCTGACACCCATCCTTAAGTGTTTTGTCATATCCTAAAACAAATGGAACACTATTCTCTCCTTTGTGGTTATCCAATCAAAGGCAAACAATAGGGTGACGAGTGAAGGAAGCTGCTGTTCTAGTTCCATGTAATGCTCACACATTACCCAAGTGGTAATAGCACACAGTGAATAGATATTCACGTTTTTTAAATGAATGAATGCAGAGTAAGGAAAGTGCATGGAGCCAGATGCTCTTGGTAACTGGGCCAGAGGAAATGTCTAGTGTCAAAGACAACCTTGGTCCTTGACACAAGATCTGCTGTCATGGTGATTTCTCCGAGATTTGGAGCAATGGTTGGTAATGTGTTTCCCTTCATCTGCATTTTAAGACTCATTTACCAGGATTGAAAATATGAAGAGTTTACATGACCTTCCAGCATCCTGCTTGTTTACAATTCTTTATATGCTTTGAATTGGGTAGCTGCGATATACGATGATAATCAGGATGCTCTGACACATTGCCGCGCACTGTAAGTCTGGGTGATATCCACGCCACATCATTAGCACCATGTTCCTGAAAGGTTTGAAGAGGCGGAGGGAACTGTGCATATAACACCTCACCCCCGTCGACGCCTTCCCCACACTTCTTAGAACAGATGGCAGAGAGGCATTAGTTGTCTCATGTTTTGTTTTAAAATGTTTTATTGTAAAATAAACAATTCTGCAGTAGAGCTTTTATTTGTTCGAGCACGCAAGCAGACTCCGGGTTAAACGCCCTTACCTCTCTAACCCTGCCCCAAAGCACAAGTCAAACAAAAATAAAAAGTTGCATCAAACCAAATAAAAATTAAGCACAGAGTCCAAAGGAACTAATAAAGCTGCAACTCTACCTGCAACTTACATCTTTGTCATGTGTTCCAGCATATGGAATCGTCCTCCTTAGCACAATTCACGTGTTCATTGTGCTGCGTTTAGTTTTAATTTGTACCACAGTCTGTTTTAAGGTGGTTAGACCAAGTCTCTGTAGTAACTTTATCTTTGTACCAAGGGTAAGGTACAATGCTAGGTATGGATGTGTAGGGCAAGGTCACTGCTCTCGAAGGATTTAAAATCCAGCTAAGTATTTTTCTTGTACAACAACAACTAAAAATACACAACAGTACGTACTAAGCAACAGCTAACTGGTTTAGACCACAGCTGCCATAGGTGTTACCGGACAGGGGAGCGGGTCAGCCTCGCGTCAGTTGTAGTGTGTGGGTTCTTGACTTTGTGCAGGGAAGATTTCACAGCACGAGTCCAGGTGACTATGAGGGTACGTTTATTAAAACTGGGGACAGTGAAACAAAGAAGGGCTCAGCACAGAGGAAGCAATAGGGGAGTCAAGGCTGGGCTGCCGTAACTCACAGGGAAGTCAGAGAAAAGGGGGTTTGGGGGACGGGGTCAGGAGATCAGCCTGGGGCAAGCTGCCAAATGCCCACTGCCTTAGAGTTGAGGAGACACGTGACTGTGAAGAGAGGAGTGGGGGAGGGTAAGAGAGGAAAGAAAATGGCGACAGCTGCTCCCCTGAGGGAGCGTGCTCATGCTGGGTCCTGTGTCTCAAGGCTTTTCTTTCTTTTGCATGTGGGAGTCTTAGGGGAGTTCTCAGGGGAGGGTTTCAGTAGGATATGCATCAGTTCTCCAGGTGTGTCAGTTTAGGGCAATGATCTCCACTGACTGGTCAGTGGCAGGGCAGGGGGGGCTTTAGTCATTGCACTTTGCTTTGGCATTGCCCACTTGGCTCTGTGGCTTTTCTGAGCCTGAAGCTGGAACACAACCAAGACCTAGATGTTACCTCCAGGAAGGGAAGGCCAGGGGAGGGAGGGTTACCCCGGGGTGAGGTCTGTTTTCTCAGTTTTGCCCTCTGCCAGGCACTCGGGCCTTCCCCTCTGGTGCCCATCTGTACCTGCCTGTAAATTGCTCCTGGCTGTAAATTGCCTGGCCGGTTTGTTCAGCTATCTGTCTCAGTTTTTTCCTAGCAATTTTCTAGCAACTTTCCTAGCTTCTCACTACCCTGTCTCATAGAGGATCAGGAAAAGGTGAAATGACTTACACTTAGAGAACGAAATGTTTGTGTAAGGTGTGAGCTGAGATTCAGAATTAGTAGAGAAGGAGGGAAAGGCATTCCAAAATGAAAGCCTAGCAAGAATAAAGACACTGAGACATGAAAACACTTAAGTATATTTGTGTGTGGGTGGGTGGGTAGGCAATGAACATGGCAGGAATGATGAAACTTGAAGGTAGTAAGAGCCAAATTAGGATGCATAAATGTATCCCTGAAAATTTTAAAGTTCCAGGATTGCCCCCAAAGTAGCTCAGAAGGTTACTCTTTGCTGAACAGAGGGCTAGCATACTATACTTTGAACGTGAATGCATCCATCCATCCATCCATTCATTCACTCATTCAGTTATGCGATGATTTAGGTGCTGCAGATACACTGAAGTTAGGATCTGGGCCTTCCCCCTCAGGAAGATGACAGTCTAATGTGAATCACAGAGAAATACACACGAGTTACAGCCCAGGTTGAAAGTCATAGCCATGTCAAAACTGGGTCCCCTTTGGCAGTTCACTAAAACCCTGTTTTATGAGGTGGGCCCATGTGAATAATGAGCAGCCCAAAATGAAGCCAGTGAGGGATTGACTCATCCTCACTCATATCTTTGATATCGCAACAGAGGACAAGTGTATTGACAACTTATGGAGGCCACATGTTGCGTGTAGGTAACACTCTGTCTTCTTCCTTTTCCTATTGAAAAACAAAGAAGAAAAAGATGATATCAAGGAAAAAGTCCTCATAATTCAGGCCCTCTGAATAGACAGGTGCTCTCAGGAGAGAAAAAGATGCGTAAGTTTGTTATTCCTAATTGCTAGCATTTATTCATAGTCAGAACTTAAAGATCATATTATTACTGTCCTGGCACTATTCTAGGTACATTACATGTAATAACTCAACTATCAGCAAAACTCCCTGGCCGGTGTAGCTCAGTGGATTGAGCATGGGCCTGGGAACCAAATTATCAGCAAAGCTCCAGGAGTCAGGTATGATGCTTGCCCCCTTTTTATAGGTACCTAGTGGTTAAGGTTGCTCAATGTACCAAAGTCAGTAAGAGGATGAGCTAGGCTTCAAACTCAGCACGCCACACAGCTTTCTCTCAGGTGGAAAGCTGAGAGATGTGGTAGTGTGGTGTGGGGAGAGGGGGACCATCAGAAAGACATCAAATAAAGATCAGTTAAGTCTAAGAAGTTAGAATGGGTGGAGCAAACTGATGCAAAAAGCCGATGGTTTTTTTTTTTTTTTCATTTAAAAATACTGCAGTAAGAATGAAATATAAACAGGAAATGATTTCCTTTAGATAACTGACAAAAATAGTAGTTAATATCGATTGAGCATCTACATGTGCTTGGACTTCACACTGGTACCAATATTATCCCTATTTTACAAAAGGAAAATTGAAGAGATTTACAGTTCCATAGAGAAAGGTTTGTTTACTCTTTATCATAATTCACCCAGTTAGCCGGGACTGGAACACGAGTGTCTGACTAATCTTTACTGCCACACTATATGTTACTTATGGCTCCAGGTGATCAGCCCTGTGGATTCTCTGGGCTTTTGTTTTTCCTGTTAAGCTGTGAGGGTGCCTGAAGCCAGGCTGGGCTGGATGGCGTGTGGTCAGGGTTAGGCACTGGGAGGACGAGGCTGTTGGTCTTTGACAAGGTGGCTGGCTCTTCATGGCATTTCAGAACCAGAAGCACTGCTTGTGATACTGCATGTCTCTGCCTCCACCACAATTGCAGAAAATTATGGATCTATTTCCAATAGTTAATATTTAATACTTATCTATTAATTGTTCTTTCTCTTAAAGTAAGATATTTTACTGCCTGAAAAATTTTAAGTTATAAACTCCAGAACAGAACTGAAAATCACATTTCACTTTCAGTTCAAAGAACAGAAAACCATAATTAACAAAAGTACGGAAATTGGGGATTGCATTATTGCTGTTAAGTTTCTGACTGCCAGATAAGAACTTACTTATTATTTGATTTGAATAAAGATACATGTATCAAAAATGGTATAGAACATAGAGAAATCAGTCATATTCTTAAACTCATTAAGGGTAAAGATAAAAATGATATTTATTGGATGTCTTCTACATGCCTGTCATTATATTTTACAGTAACTCATTTGTTTCTCAAAATGACCCATGGACTATGACCTCATTTTATATATGAAACAATTGAACGTCAGCCCCAGTAAGTACATCTTCCCAGGTGAAACAATGAACAAGTGGCAGAGGCAACTTAGACACACCTATGCTTTAAAAAAAAAAAAATATATATATATATATATATAACTATGTTGCCTCTGCACTAGGAGAAAGTAGAGAAACCAACTCTTGTTCTTAGCCAAATTGTTATAAAAGCTACATATACCTTGAACAATAGAAAAAGAATAAAGATTTATAGACAGAAATAATGCAGATCAAAAAGAGCAAAAAGCATTGTTAGAGTTAAACAAGACATCTATATATGGCACTTAAAGTATTTTACTTCCAATCACAGCTTCCCAAACTTCTTGCTCCATTTTTATTTCTCAAAATAACATGCAAGTGTGATACTAAATTTATTTTCCAAGGCAAAGGACTAGAACTATTATTAATAAGAAAATACAGTTTTGCATTTCTCAATATAGCTTTATAAAATGCCCCCTCCCCCATCCGAATGTTAAAGGCTTAATGTTAAAGGCTCACGTTTATTCATTTGCCTTTCTCAAATACTGTCTTTTGCAATAAATGTACCAGTCTAAATTTGACTCTGTTAAGGACACTCCACTTCGGCTTTCAGATAGCTTAACTATGTCTAGAAGCACAATTGAAGAATAATCTGAGACTGATACGACTGTTCGGTGTGGTTTTGACCCTTAGGATAGTGGGAGGGTATACGCCTTTCTACTATGCACAGCTCTCCAAGGACAGTCACAAACGTGTAAACAAATGTGAAAGAGAAATAAAGGGGACAGCCAGATTGCCAGAGGTCCATTACTTTACCCCTGGGGTACGTGGCTATTACAGAACTGGGGCACATGCCAACAGCACTGAATTCAGAGGGAGGCTCCCTGAAGTGAGTCATCTATTTAGACAACATCAGAGGAATAGCAGGTCAGCTCCTATTGGGTGAAGAGGTAACACCATGGGCATCTGGTAGTCACATTGGGAATTACATTAATTTATGGTAACCCAAGTACAGAGTGGCAAAGTGTCATTAAATGCTAAGGCAAATTTATTTCTGTTCAAGATGGAGAGAGTGGATGGTCATGCGTCTTTTCTCTTTAGCCACACTTGCAAACATGGATGGCGGCAGCCATGATAAAAGATGAATATCTAGTTTAGTAAGTAACATCCTGGGGTCTTGAGAGAGTTAATGCTGACCAGTTGTCCCTTCTGAATAGTGAAGCAAAATGAGATAGTCGAAAACAACCAAACTATAAGGTTGGGGAACTGTTAGAGTGTGGCCCTGCTGCTTTCTATCAGTGTAACCTTGGGCAAGGAACTGAATCTCTCTGAGCCTCAGTTTAGTCATGTGTAAGATGGACATAAAAACAGTATCCTCTTTATAAAGTTTCTGTATAACTAAGATGACATATAGAAAGTCCATCTGTAACTTGAACAATGCTATACAAAGGTTAGTCATAACCACTACACTTAAAAGTAAAAAAAAAAAAAGGATTCCTAGGCAACATAATTCACATTTTAGTTTCCTGAATGGAATGTTGAATGGACTTGGAGTCCAGCTGATCTGTCTTCCAGAGCTAGGAAGGACAAGAATGGCTAGAGTAATTTTCTAAGCTTAAGTCCCTTCACCAATTTGTTCTTTTGTGGATCATGCTTTTGGTGTTATAGCTAAGAAATCTTTACCTAGTCCCAAGCTGCAAATATTTTTTCTATGCTTTCCTTTAGAAGTTTTATAATTTTAGGTCTTATGTATAGATTGATGATCCAGTTTGAGTTAATTTTTATATGTTGTGAGAGAGATTAGAGTTTTTTTTTCTTTTTAGTGTACGGTCATGCAATGGATCCAGCACAACTTGTTGAAAAGATGACCTTTTCTCCCCTGAATTATTTTTGCATCTTTGTCAAAAATCAATGTTCTGTATATGTGTGAAACTGCTTTTATTCAGTTTCATTGTCCTATTTGTCTATCTTCATGACAATGTCACACTGATTTAATTACTGCAGCTTTATGAGATACTTGAAATCACATAATGTTGGCCCTCCAGGTTAGATGTAATTTTTTTCCTAAGCTGTTTTTGCTATTCTAGATCTTTTGCATTTACACATGAATTTTAGAACCAGTTTGTCAACTTCCACAAAAAATATGCAGAAAATTTGATTGAGGTGGTATTGAATTTATAGGTAATGTGGGGAAACTTCTGAGTCTTTCAACCCATGATAAAGGTACATCTCTCTATTCAGATCTTTGTATCTGTCAACAATGCTTTATAGTTTTTAGTGTATGGGTTTTGCATATCTTTTGTCAGATATTTCATTTTTAATGCTATTGTACACATTATTTAAAAAATTTTGTTTCTGGTTTTTCATTGGATATTGATCTTGTAGTCACAAGCTTGCTAAACGCACTAGTTCTACTGCTGCTTTTGTAGATGTCATTGGATTTTCTATAAAGACAATTAATGGCATTTGTGAATAAAGACAGCTTTACACCTGCCTTTCCAATCTAGGTCATTAGAAACTTCATATTCGATTTTCATGCCGGGTTGCACTGGCTAAACTCCCCTGTATAAAGCTGAATAAAAATGGTGACAGCAGCCCTTCTTTCTTGTCTTGTTCCTGATCTTGGTGGGGAAAGATGTGGTCTTAATTGTTACAAATTATGTTGTTGGCTATAGATTTTTCATAGATGCCATCATCAGAGTAAGGAAGTTGTATTCCTGGTGAGCTAAGAGTTTTTTATTAGAAATGGAGATCGGATTTAGTTAAATGCTTTTCAATACCTTCAATTGAGATTATGTTTTTTTTAAAGTTTATTAATATGGTGAATTACACTGATTTTTAAAAATTAAACCAACCTGTCATTCATGAGATAATTCCCATTTGGTCATGATCCTTTTTTATACAGAACTGGATTACATTTGCTATAATTCTGTTCAGAATTTTTATTTCTCTGCTTATAAGAATATTGGTTTGTAGTTTTCATTTCTTGTAATTTCTTTGTATGGTTTTGGTATCAGGATAATAATGCTGGTGTCAAATGAGCTGGGAAGTATTCCCTGTATTTCAATTTTCTGAAAGCATTATGTAGGATTGATATTATTTATTTTTTAGTTGTTTGGTAGAATTCTTCCAAATTATCTAGGCCTGGAGTTTTCTTCGTAGGGAGGTTTATACCTATCAACTAATTTGTTTTAGTAGGTATAGGGCTTTTAAAAATTTCTTCTCAAGTGAAATTTGGTAGTTTGTGTCTTTGAAGAAATTTGCCCATTTCTTCTAAGTTGTCACATTTACAGACATGTTGTTCACATTATCCCTTTACTTTCTTTTTAGTATGTGTAGAATCTCTAATGATGTTCCCCCTCTCATTACTGATGTTGGTAATTTGTGTCTTTCCTCTTATTGTAAGGATCAGACTAACTAGAGATATATTAATTTTATTTGATCTTTTCAAAGAACCAACTTTTGGTTTCATTGATTTCTCAACTGTTTTTCTGTCCTATTTCATTAATTTTCACTTTGATCTTTATTATTTTCTTCCTTCTGCTAATTTTGGCTTAACTTGCTTTTTGGTTCTTAAAGTAGACGCTGAAGTCACTAATTTAAACCTGTTTTTCTTTACAAATACAGGCATTAGGTGCTATAAATTTCCCCCTAACCACTGCTTTAGCAGTATCCCACAAATTTTGATATGCTGAATTTTTACACTCATTCACTTAAAAAAAACTTTCTAATTTCCCTTATGATTTTTTCCCTTGACCCATGGGCTATTCAGAAGTGTTATGTCGTTTCCAAAAACTCTGAGGATTTTCCAGAGATATTTCTATTACTGACTTCTAATTTAACTTCCCTGTAGTCAGAGAACATAACACATAAAGGATTCTGTGTTATCTGAATCCTTTAAATTTACAGAAAATGTTTTATGGCCCAACACATGGTTTATATTGGTAAATGTGTTATGTTCATTTAAAAAGAATGTGTATTGTGCTGTTGTTGGTTGGAGTGTCCTCCTACAAGTCACTTGGATAACTTTGACTGATGAGTATTGCTCAAGTGTACTACATTATGGATGATTTTATGTCTCCTTGTCTTATAAATTACTCACAAAGGGGCACTGGTATCACCGACAATTATTGTGAGTTTGTCCATTTCTCCTTGCAGTTCTATCAGGGTTTTTTTTTCCTCCCATGTATTTTGAAACTCATTAGGTATATGTGCATTTAGGACTCTTTTGTCCTCTTAAATTGGTTCTTTTATCTTTATGACATAATCTTCTTTACCCCGTTAAATTTGTTTTGCTCTGAAATGTACTTTGTCTAATTGTAATATAACCACTCAGCTTTCTTTGTAGTGCTAGCACATATTTTCTTTGTAATGCTAGCATATATTTTTCATCTTTTTTTATTTTTCAGTGTACTTATATCTTTATACTTTCAGTGTATTTCCCTTTGGCAATATATAGTTGCCTCTTGGTTTTTAAATCCAATCTAAAAATCAATCTCTGCTTTATAATTAGGGCATTTAGACCATTTGTATTTAATATTGTTACTGATTTGGTTGGGTTTAGGTTTATCATTTGATATTTGTTTTCTATTTTTCCTATCTATTCTTTGTTCCGTTTTCCATCTTTTTTCTGTCTTCTTTTGGAATGAACGAATGTTTTTTTAATGATTCTTATTTTATATCCTTTGTTGGCTTATGAGTTTTAACTCTGGGGCTTGTTAACTCAGTGGCTGTAAACACTTTCTGACGTCAAAGTTTTCAAATACCAAGGAAGATATAAATCTGACCCCCTGTAAGAAGTCTATGATTACGTGTCTTGCCTTCAATTTTTGGACAGGCACTAAAAGGAATGAGCTGAAAAGATCAAACTGAAATGAATGCTTATAGTCCATCATCTTTCCAATGGAGCCAAATGCCAGAATACATTTTTACTGCTTTTAAACCAAATTCAATCATAGTTGAAGTAAGATCTTTTTTGTTTTTTTACTTTTTTATTTAATTTATTAGGGTGACATTGGCTAATAAAATTATATAGGTTTCAGGCGTCCAGTCTATAATACACCAATGGATATTGTATTGTGTGTTCACCACCCCACGCCAAGTCTCCTCCCATCACCATTGACCCTCCCAATACCTCCTCCTACCTCCTTCCAGCCCTCTTTCCTTCTGGTAATCTCCATACTGGTGTCTGTGTCTATGAGTTTTGATTTTTTGTCTGAATCATTTCACCTTTTTCACTCAGCCCTGAAACCCACCTCCCTGCTGACAGCTATCAGTCTGCTCTCTACCTATGAGTCTGTTTCTATATTTTGTTTGTTTATTTTCTTCATTAGATTCCACATATGAGTAAAATCATATAGTTCTTGTCTTTCTCTGACTGGCTTATTTCACTTAGCACAATGTTAACAAGGTCCTTCCATGCTGTCACAAAGAGTAACATTTCCTTCTTTTTTAAGGCTGAGGATATTCCATTGTGTAAAAATACCACAGCTTTTTTATCCACTCATCTGCTGATGGACACTTGGGCTGCTTCCAAATCTTGGCTATTGTAAATAATGCTGCAGTGAACATATATTTAAATTAATGTTTTGGGTTTCTTTGGATATATTCCCAGCAGTAGAATTGCTGGGTCATAAGACAGTTACATTTTTAATTTTTTGAGGTATCTCCATACTACTTTCCACAGTGGCTGCACCAGTCTGCATTCCCAGAACAGTACAGAAAGGTTCCTGTTTCTTCACATCCTTGTTTGTTGATTTATTAATGGCAGCCATTCTGACAGGTGTGAGGTGATACTTCATTGTGGTTTAAGTTGCATTTCTCTGATGACTACTGATATTGAACATCTTTTCATATGTCTATTGGACACCTGTATGTCCTCTTGAGATGTGTCTATGCAGGTCCTTTGCCCATTTTTAATTAGATTAGGGTTTTTTTTTTGGTGCTGAGTTTTGTGAGTTCTTTATAAATTTTGGATATTAATACCTTAACAGGTGTATCATTGGCAAATATGTTCTCCCATTCAGTGGGTTGTCTTTTCATTTTGTTGATGGTTTCTTTTGCTATTCAGTAACTTTTTACTTTGATGTAGCCCCATTTGTTTGAAGTAATATTTTGGAACCAGCTGAAAATTTTCATTTTTAAATGATGTATAGCTCTTAGTGATGCCATGTTGAACTTCTTAAGAAGTTTTGAATGTTAGAAATTGTGTTAACCCAGGCAAAATAGTAATAATTGGCACTTTAATAATTGACTAAAAAGTCATGTTATTGTAGAGGTCACAGGAAAGAAATTATTATTTCAGTGAAATAAAGAGAAATACTAGATTCAATTTTACATATCTCTGAACACATAGATAGGTGTGATGAGTTGAGTTGAGGGCAAAGCAGGAAAATTTCAAGGGTCCTATGGTGTTAGTGAATCCTAAGACCCCTATAAGGTGAATATCTCCATCTGAGAGATAGAGGCCAGCATAGAAAAGCCCATAGTTCAGACTCATTCTCCTGAGCATTCAGAGGAGCAAGATGGTAAGGCATAAACATGGAGATTCAGAGACAGATGACTGGAGTGTGAGTATTCATTTCATCACTTGGCCTGTGATTGGATAGTTGTGCTACCCAGGCCTGTCACTTAACCTCTCAGGGTAAATTTCCTTATCTCAATATCTAAATATCATAATTTTGATATTATCAAAATATCCTAATATTCATTTTACAATATTTTTATTAGAATTAAGAGAAAATTATAGACATTTATCATTACTGCAGCAATATCAAATTCCCTTGCTTTCCATTAACATAATAATAAAAGTCAGGTGTTAGAGATGTAATGAATTCCCTTCTCGGAACCCAGATATTTATCTCAATAGCTTTGTGAACATACAGTGGTTGTTAGTACCAGTATTATTAACCACACTAACTAATGAAATGAGTGAGGACTTAGATCAAACCTCTTTATTCAGCAAAAGCAATGGAATTTCATTTACTTCAGCCATGCCACTCATGTTGATATTTAATGCTTTCTGCTTTTGTACTCTCTCACCTAGACTACAATTACCTAGGTATCAGTACCAAAGCAAAATAATGTTAATGGAATGCGTTTATGATGGTTTCATTACAGGCCTGTCATTTTTTCTGCAGGTATTAAGGACAGTCTCTTGGAATCTTCAGGGCAGTGTGGTTGCATAAGAGGAGCTGGGTGCCACTTGCAGTGCCCATGGGCACTATTAAAAATCAGCCTGTTCACATACAGAGGATCCAGAGACACATGAAAGGATGCTCAATATCGCTAGCCATCAGAGAAATGCAAATTAAAACCACAATGAGATACCACTTGACACCGGTAAGAATGGCCATCACAAACAAAGCAACAAATAACAAGTGTTGGAGAGGTTGTGGAGAAAAGGGGACCCTAGTTCACTGTTGGTGGGATTGCGGACTGGTACAACCACTATGGAAAACAGTATGAAATTTCCTCAGAAAACTAAAAATGGATCTGCCTTTTGACCCAGCAATTCCACTGCTAGGATTATACCCTAAGAACCTTGAAACACCAATCCAAAAGAACCTATTAACCCCAATGTTCATAGCAACACAATTTACAATAGCCAAGTGCTAGAAGCAACCTAGGTGCCCATCAGTAAATGAATGGATCAAAAAACTATGGTACATTTACACAATGGAATTCTATGCAGCAGAAAGAAAGAAGGAGCTCCTACCCTATGCTACAGCCTGGATGGAACTGGACAGCATTATGCTAAGCGAAATAAGCCAGGTGGTGAAAGACAAATACCATATAGTCTCACCTTTAACTGGAACCAAATCAATAAAACAAACAAGCAAGCAAACTATAACCAAAGACACTGAAATAGAGAACAGGCTGACCATGTCCAGAGCAGGGAGGGGAGGGAATTTCAGGGGAAAAGGGGAAGGGATTACAGGAACTGCTATAAAGGACACATGGACAAAAACAAGGGGGAGCGGAAATAGGAGGGAGAGGGGCAGGGCTGGGAGGGTGGGCTAGGATGGGAGTAAAAGACAGAAAACTGTGCTTGAATTACAATTAAAATTTTAAAAATGAAGAGAAATAAATAAATAAATAAATAAATAAATAAAGTAGTCAAGAAACAATAAAAAAAAATCAGCCTGTTCTACTAGATTCCCCAGGTGACTAGATTCTTCAGGAAGCTTGCGATTTGTCAATGTTTTCTCTTTGATACAGTTAGTTTTCTCTCTTTTATTTCCAAGCACATTGCACATCTACCTTAGATCAGAGATGCATACCTTTTGGAGCATTGAGGCCATATTGGAAATCTTTTGAAAACCTTAGGGCTAATTCTTTAATGTATACTTGCATGAAACATCAATGCATTATTGGATGTAGTCATATCAAACACAAGTCAGGTCTTGCCATTTGCAGTCTCCCAACAGAGTAAGGATGCATTTGTGTGTGTGTGTGTGTGTGTGCGTGCACACGCACGGTAATGAGGTTCAATATAAAGGTACTCAGATGGGTGGAGAATGAGAAAACTTTGGTTCTACTTCCGGTTCTATTCTGTAAGATTTTGGTAAGCAGGGGCCTAAAACTCTTCTTGGTATCCGGAATTCTTATTACATGTCTATCATTATTTGTTGCATATATAGAAATATTTGCTACATGCCACTATTAGCTGTAAGATCCTGGGCTAGTCACTTAACATTTCTGAGTCTGTTTCCTCATCATTAAACTGGAACAATAGTCATAATACCTTAGAGGCTACACATATTGTGTGAAACAAATGAGCCATTATATGTGATTATATATAAACTGGAAAGCTTGTTATGGAAGTCAGAATACATATTGGTTGGGAGCATAGGCTCTGGCATCAGCAGACTTGGTTAGAATGGCTATCAGATCCTTGGGCACATTCTTTAGCGATTTACAGTTATTTCATCTATGACATGGAAATAAAGGTTAGATCAAAATGGTGCACTGAATCCAGGAACCCCCATTCCCTCCCATACAAGTTCCATGAAATAACAGGAAAACTTTTATTTTATTTTATTCTTAAATGACTTTTATTGTAATTTTTCCCATTACCATTTAGTCCCCTTCCATCTCCTTCCCCCACCACAATCCCCACACTGTTGTCCATGTCTGTGGGTCCTTTTCACTTTTGTTCGATCTCCCGCTGCCCCACCGACCCTCCCCATGTAAGCCATCATCCTGTTGTCTGAGTCTTTTTCACAAAGGAGTGAAATCATACAGTATTTGTCTTTCTCTGACTGGTTTATTTCACTTAGTATAATATTCTCCAGGTCCATCTGTATTGTCACAAAGGGTAAAACTTTCTTCTTTTTATGGCTGAGTAGTATTCCACTGTGTAAATGTCCCATAGTTGTTTTATCCACTCATCTACTGATAGACACTTGGGCTGCTGCCATATCTTGGTGATTGTCAATATGCTGTAATGAACATAGGGGTGCTCATGTTGTTTCAAATTAGTGCTTTGGGTTCCTTTGGATATTTAAAAAATAATAGTAAAACCACATAGCATTGGAAACTAAGAGCTTGTGCTATCAAAGGGCCAGAGATTTTAAAGCATTCCTGAAAGTTAGGAATCAGATGGAGCTTCATACTGGAGAAAACCATGCCCCCAAACGTGAGCAGGAGAGCGCCCTGTGAAGGTGACAGCGTTTAAACGTGATCTGTACTTCGTGTGAGCAGATGCAAGAAGCAGAAGCATGTTTGTGTGATCGGTTGGCAAACTAAATACTGATCACCTGTCTTGTTACTTCCCCCACCTTGGCTTCTCCATTTGTTGAAACAGTGAGACAGAGCCTTACGAGTAGGAAGGCAGGCACCTCCAAGGACGACTAGAGCCGACAGGAAGGGCGAGGCCCCCCCAGTCCCAGAAGGAGAGTTTCCAGCACAATGAGCATTTATCTTTCCCTCCATTTGAGGGCAACTGTAATTACAATCTGCATCTTCTCCTACCCCCTACCAACTCCCTAAAAAGATTTTCAAACACAAAGTGAAAGAGCAGGCAAGAATCAAATTACCAAGTAACTGGAGTACACCAAAAACAACATGCAGAATATGAATAAAGATCAACAAATAATACCCCCAAAGTACATAAAGAAACAGAATTTATGGAGCTAGCAGAAAATTTTTATTTAAGTAAAATTAAAACAGAATCTAGAAGATGCAGCCTCATAAAAGAAGAGGCTGTTATGAAAATAAAACAATGAAAGAATGTGGAATTACAAATTTTCAGACAACACAGAAAGCATCTCTGTAGATGGCTGGAAAGCAGAAGGGACACAAATGTGGAACCAAAGAAAAAGAATATAAAGGTATAAAGTGGGGATAATACTAGTGACTCCTCATTGTGGTGTTTCCAGAAACAACCAAAAAGTAAGATTGCCCAGTTCAGTGGCTACTATATAGGAAGGTTATAATAAAGAATTATTTTATTATAATGTGGTTGTTGTAAAAATACTATACAATTTTTAGTTACCAATGTTACAATTGTTATTATATTACCACTAAAATGGGGTCTCAATAGTTGATCTCTCTGCAAGATCCTAGACCTAACGCTGTAAGAGCTGATAACATGGAGAGGAAGAGAGAGGCAGGGGCGAGCCAGGAAATAGGGTGAGGACCCTGGGGCAAGGCGTGACACTCAGAGAGTTTAGAAGAGGGAATGTAGGAAGTAAGAGGTGAGGACGAGAAGGGGAGGGGCATGGGAAGGTAAAGGAGAATTCCTCACCTGATATTCAGGGAGGGGCAGCTTGTGGACTGGGCTGTGAGCTCATTCTGGGTTCTGATGTGCTACTCAGGTGGAGTGAAAGTGTGATGATACCGGGGGCTAGGCGGAGGCCCTGCACGTGACAGATGCTGCAAAGAAGGCCAGCTCAGATTCATCCTGCAGCCTCTCATGCCCTGCCAACAAGACACCCCTGTGGGCCCTTTGGATCAGAGATAACCTCAGACCAGATGGATCTCCCAGGATGGCTCTGAATTAGAACAAGAATTCCAGGCCTCTGTCCTAGAAAAAGTCTGCAGATATAAGGAGGTTTTCTATTTTATTTTTGTCAAGGTTGACAAAGCTGCTCACAATTATATTTCTTAATCAAAGCTTCTACCACTTAATAAGAATATTGGCAGCAAAGCAATTTCAGCTTGCTCATAAGAAATGTTGCCAGGTTACAAGCCATGCAAGTATCCACGAAGCCCTAATGCACACAAGCCCCGAGTGCCTTTTAAAAGAGTTGCTATTTAAAAATTATCCTTTGGGCTTCGAGTTGGTCCTTGTCCCTCAGAATTCTATTATTTACTCCTATAACTAAATATATGTCATTATTTTTAAAAGAGTGATGCAGGACAGCTAGGGGAATATTTCTGGATATTTTATAAAGTAATCATCCAACTCAATATTATATTTCATTACCATTAAGTGCATAATAGTAAAAATCAGTTTGCAGATACCATCTACATTTCCATATATTATTTATACAAGCTTGAGGTTTGTAATTTCAAGACCAAAAATATTGATAGAAATTTGCATATTACTGAAATAGCATAATTTATTGATGAAGCACGCAAATAACAGAGGTGATGCTTACAGCAGTTTGGAAGCCAATGTATAATTTATAACACTAAACAACTTCATGAACAAGAGTGAAAATGGCACATTAGGCCCTGCCTGAGAAATACGAGCTATAAAACTAAGGCATCTTAGCTTCGTCTTTTGTAACAAGAGTGTCTTTGTGGGAAAGTGATAGACCGTTGGCTTCCAATCTGTGAGTGGCATAAAGAAACATCCTTTTGCCAAAGAGAGAAGGCAGGCACTCATCCTTCTGTCTGCCTCTCCAGTCTTCTAGTTGTACCAACCTTCCCCCTAGCATTTGAATGCAGAAAGAATATCAATGAAAATTGTATTTAAAGCTCCATATAGATGGGGCTGAATTTCGTATCAACAATGTTACTCAAAAGCAGACAAATTTATAGTTTGAAATAATTTATTTTAAATTCAAGATATTTATAGTGTAATAAGAATTACTGCAAGTATTGTATCCAAGGCTTATGTCTTAACGTGAAATCCAACTCAAAGTTTACACAATGGATCAGTTTTCTGCAAAGAATTTCCAGACCCCAGGATAAAAGACTATACTGGGGACTTGGAATTCTTCCCAATTCTCATCCCCACGCCCTGTTTTCTTATAAAACTCTGTTTCCATTCAAATGGCCAGTTAACCTCCAAGTGACTCACAAGATGGTTGACTTTGTCCCCATCTTAAGGGAAGGATGTTCTTTAGTTTAAACCAATAGCAGAAATCCTGTTCTCTGTGCTTATAGGTGCTCCTAGATTCAATTTCATCCAATAAGATGTGAAGAAAAATCTACTAGGGTGTTTCTCAGAAAGATTTCTGTACTCATATGAATGAAACTCAAGAAAAGAAGGCCGTGTTCCTTGCCCAGATTTTGCCATAGCTGGATGTGATGCCCGAAAAGGACGCGTCCGTCTTGGAGCCATGAGGCAATCCAGCCAGAGGGAGAAACCACCACTTTGGAGACGGCAGAGGGGAGAAGACAGGGAGGAGTTGGGATTCGATGACTTGATAGAGCTGCTGATTCATCCAATGTTAAAGACAGCCCCAATTCTGAATTTCTTGTTATAGAAGCTAATAAATCCCTTCCATATTTAGGTAAATCTGAGTAAAAATTTATAATTTATGTCATTTGAAGAATTGAAGACATCATAACTTACCTATGGACCATTTGCCTTTTTTATTTTTGGGGCTGCAGGGCATCTGTTCCCCCAACCTAATGCTGCCCTTTGGAAATTTGCATAATTACTATTGTGTTAGAGTTCACCTTTGTGGAAGAGTATGTTTCTTAGCAGGAAGGTCAGATCCTTTCTTTACTCTCCCATGTAACATCAAGGGAACAGGCATGTGAGCTGAATTTGGCTAAGAGTATGTTTTACCTCTTGCCATTAATCTTAAGTTGCTGGTGGAAGAATGGAAGAAGCATGGTGAAGATATTTACGGCAACTGTGTGGGCTGACCAGAAGTCTAGTGGAGACTTTTGCTGATCCTCTTCCTTCTTGGATCATTGGAAGTCCCTTGGGTTCTGCCCATTTCCGAGCCCAATCTGCCAGGCTCCTATTTATTCTTTCAGTTGCCCTCAATATATGCATCCCTGTTCTCCCAATACATCCCCTTCTGCTTAAGTTAGCCAGAATTGAGTTCTGGATCTTGCAAAAAATAGGAACTACAAACTGACTGATATCACGGGGCAGATCCTATTCCTAACTCCAACAGCCCAGAGTGAACCTGTCCTGATACACATAGGTCAGTCCAACGTATTCTCAAGTGCAACACAAAATAGTTTTTCTCCTTGTTACATACTGTTTCACTTCCTCTTTATCACATATCAAAAACTATTTTAACCTTAATGGAACTGCAGCAAACACCAAACTCTTTTCAGTAACACACAGTCGTTGTTACTGCGACTATTAGAAGTCTCCGAGGCCTGCTAGTGTCTCTTCAGTAAGAACATGGAATCTTCAGCTCCAGGTATCCCTGGTGCCATTCGGTTTAATCTTCTACTTGTTACTACTACTACAAGCTCCAGCAATTCCAAGTGATTACATCAGATGGTACAACAAATGTTTTTCTTTTTTCCTCAGAGCAATTTTAGGATCTGAAATCAACAGATGTGTCTTACCATCATGTTTGTTAATTGGTGAAGACAGTTTTTAGAGTTTTTAGGACCTGCTCAAACACACTCTAAAGAGAAATATGTAAATACAATCAAGGTCAAATTTTGGCCAGAGAATATGGTAGCGAAGTTTGTGGTTAAAAAGAAAATGAAGCAGGTTGTGTATAATATCGGCATCTTTTGAGACATTTGTACAATCACAGTACATCAGAGATAAAAGATCCCATACAGATGAGCCACTCAAATTGTCATTTTAAAAATAAGGAGATGAAGGCCTAATATGATGGGAAGTGCCTTTCTGACAGTGACAAAGGGGGACTCAGACTCAGACCTCCCAGCTCAGAGTCCAATATACTGTATTTTTTGGACCATAAGATGCACCTAGGTTTTAGAGAAGGAAAATAAGAAAAAAAAATTTGAAGCAAAAAGTGTGGTAAAATATTTAATAACATAAATAACATAATATTTCACCAATGTAAATGTAAACAGAACTCAACAGCAGCATCAACAACTATTATTCCTTCCAAATTTGGGAGGGGGGGGTGCATCTTATAGTCCAAAAAATACAGTAACACCCTGCATCAAGGTCTTGCTTAATTGTTTCCATCCAGTAAATATTTCAAATGTCTGTACCATCCTTTCTGTGCTTGAAATCCTGCCTGAAATTTGCAATGCCTCCTATGAAAGTAATTGTGTTTGCTCCCAAACCTATTGGTTCCTTCACAATCTGCTTGGAATATGGCTAATTGTGTGCATGCATTCCTTTCACCCCTATTGCGTTATACATTCTCTAAGGCCAAGGATTGTAGCTTCTCCATCTTCAATTTCATTTCTTTATAGGGCCTGACAGTTTAGATGCAATAAATAATGGCTGAGGAGCACTAAAATGCACTCAACGAACATTTGTTCTCCCACAAATGTGGGAATTCACGGTTTAAGACGTCAGTCCTCTTGGCATCCTAACAATCGCCACCACGGATACATAGTGCTTTAGCCTAAAGCAGCAATTAATGGCCAGGATTTCAGGTCAAGTGTTAGATTGGGAGAAGAGATAATCTGTGGTTAGTACTCCTCCAATCAAAGCACCGAGGCAGTCTTGGACTTGAATTACTTGCAGGGTCTGCCCAGACACGAACAAAAAATGTTAATCATAAATATATCATTCAAGGTACTTTCTAATGCAAAGAAAGACAAGTCCCATTCACTTCGACTTAAATAATAAGGAAATTAATCATCTCATGCAACGGGAAGCCAACAATAAGAAAAGATTTCAAGTTTGGCTAATTCACTAGCTATATTATGTCCCCTTGGGCTAACTTCCTTTTATCTCTCTCTTCTATAATCTTTGGTGTTGGCTTTTCCCTAAGCCTGGTTCCTCTCCTCTCCCAATTATGCAATAAAAATCTTCCTCTGTCATGTGGTTCTAGGCCACATGACCAACTAGCTAGACTTATCATAGTTACTACAGGAGAGTTCGATCCTGCCCGGTTTAGAAAGTCAAGGCTGTTTCTGGAACTGGGGATGTGTTTAGCTTCCCCTCAGTCTTCTGGGCTGCTTAGGAAAGGGGCAGGTACCTGAACAAATTCAGGTTTTTTGGGAAGAAGGAAGAATGGACAGGTGCTGGATAGGAAAATATCAGTACACATGATCTAAAAATGGCAATTCTTACAAGTATAAATTATGGAATTTCAATTTAAGACAACAAAAATCATTTTCTTTTTATAAATAATCATGTGTTATAGAAAATATATATTTGTGTTATCTTCCCATCGGATGAAATGAGTTCTATTCTGATTACTTATGAATTGACAGATGGGGGAAAATTCTTCTTCATGGCTAGCCATGTAATTTTTGGGAATCCATGGCAATTTACAAACCCTTGGATTGAACAATTTCCTTATCAGAAAATGCACTTTACTTTCCCCTTCCAATTCTTCTAAATTTCTTTCTATGCAGTATTTATTTAGAGAGAGCTCTCCCTTCCTACCTCCTTGTATCCAAGTTGATGGTGATTCACTGCAATCACGCTATGCTAATCATGGTGATTAAAAAAGAGAAGAGCACATTATTGTGCTGGAAAGTGGGTATTTTTCTCAAGATTTAAAAAAAATTGACACTAAAAGGCAATTACTTACAGGTCTTAAAAGTCTCCCCGCATATTTGCAGCATTCAGTGTATCTTTTCAATCTGGAGGAGGTAAATGCCAACTCTGGGTGCTTCTTGATTTGGGGATAAGAACGGATTCACAGTCAAGCATAGGTGTACTCTCTTCAGTCACAGCCTGCTTGGTGGGCAGAGCAGAGAGACCTACCTTTCCATGGTATATAAAGTAATTCAGGGGTGGGATATGTTTTCTGGGGAAGAATTAAATTCTCTCAGCATCAGAAAAACAATCAAACAGAAAAGATAGGCTGGAGATGTGAGGGTTGCTCTCAAATGTTTCTGTGTTTGTTCCATGAGTAACACACATAAAAAGGAAGTGAAAAACCTTGCTAGGTCTAACGGGGCTCCTGGGGGACAGCTCCCAGCTATCATGCTTTCACTTACCCACGCAGCCAGCTTGAAGTTTCTTGTGTGCAAGGAAGAAAATAGCTCCTTTGAGGCAGAGGCAGCAGGGTTACTATACCCTACAGTGACACCCTCCCAGAAGCTTCCTGCAACGGGAATGACAAGCTCACATAATATGACAAGAAGCTGGCAATATTTTTTTGGAATTTGGAAATTGTTCAGAAGCTCTTCTGCAGAGACAGGGATCCTCATGGGTCCTCGATTGTATAAAACTGAAAAGAGGACATAATTTTCTTATATGTAGGATAATATAGTTTTATGTAGGACTTTGTTGTTTAGTTTTTTTAGACAGTACAGAAAGAACAAATAGTTTACTGCTGCAGCATATTACCCTCTTAAGTATATTTCGTACATATTATACCAAACTTGATTCATTTAAGGTGTCTAGAGTGGGTTCCCCTTATATTCAAATATTGCAACTGTACATTCACCTGATTAAAACTTTGTTTTAATGCTCAGATTCTGGTTTAAAGCATTAAAAAAATCCCCTCATTGATTCACAGCTCCCACTTTTCTTTCTTGTTAATCTTCTAGAAGAAGCTTATGCTTTCTTTAAGCCATGGGATTCTGACATTCATACTCTCCACTTGCTCCCTCATTAATTTTCTATCCTTAATTTATAGGAGCTATGCCGCAAGCAGCCCTGCTCCCTGGAATTTTATGCCTCGTTTCCCCTGGCTCTCCTGCCCTCCTCCTAGGAGCTTCATTTTACTCTTCTCTGAGAATTCCGGGTTTTTTTTTTTTTTTTTTTTTTTTGGCCTGCACTATGTTCCACAGGATTCTCTTCTCTGTCTCTTATTTCTACACGTTTTCACTCTCCTCTTGATTGATTGTCTTGCCCATACTCATGCCTTTGGCAATCACAGCAATACTTCCAGTTCCAACACTGGTCTGAGCCACAGATCCTACCGTAAAACTCTCTACCAGACAGCTCTACTTCAGGTCCCTCGGGCATGTCAAATTTAATACAGCCCAATGTGAAGTTGTTCTTCCCTATTTAAGAGATAAAGACTGCCATTTTAACAATCAGTCAACAACTTTAGAAACCTCAGCACCATCCACCCTCTCCTCCACTCCCACGTCCAAGACCTGAAGATTAGACACGAGTTTTCCATGTCTTCCCCGCCTCTATAGTTCATTGTCTGTATCCGTGGTATATAATCTGTATCCGGGTTCTTACCACTTGAAATAATTTTCTAATCTTTATTCCCTCTAATTTGAGATCCCCCTAAAAATGCAGTTCATTCTCTACAGTTTCCTCACTGTAGCCTGAGTGACCTTTCTAAAATCCTTTTGAAGGATTTTCTTAAAAGCCTTAAATCCTTTTATAGTTCAACATAGTTTTCATAGTTAAGTTCAAATTCCTAATAAGGTCCTTCTGATCTGTTTATTGAATACCAATCTCATATCTCCATTGCTTTCCTCTCTGACCACCGAACACTCTCTCCTTTATTCTGAGTACAATTATATAGTTGTAATTCCCAAATATGCTCCATTTATTCATATACAAAGTCCCCACGAATGGAATAAATTCTCCCCCATGTGTTTAACTCACCGAAACTTCAAAATTCAGCTCCAGCATTACCTTCTCTAGAAAGCTGTTTTGAATTCTTCATTCTGATTTATATTATTCTTCTGAGTTATCTTAGTTTACTTTTTACCTTCCTTTCATTACCCAATAGTAATTTTTATTAACTCATGAACTCATAAAGGGCAAGGACTGTTATCCATCTTTTTGTCAATTGTTCTAGGTATTTAATAAATGTTCAGCTAATAAATGAGTGAATGAATGAGTGAATGAATGAATGAATGAACCCAGATACCTTGAGGAATACAAAAGGCTTATCTGACTTACTCTCTCCCCTAGGTAAATCTTAAATCTTAAATTTTTAATACTAAATTAAGGAATTAGAAGATGATTCAATAATGGAAAGGCATATAATTAACTATGGAAAGTTGGTAGGAGCTGCTAGTATAGCAAAATCAAATTGTAAAATCCAATGTATTTTTCCTGTCCTTAATTTTTAAAAAACTTTTGGCCTGTATAACATTAAACTAAAGAAGGCTAAATTTTTAAATTTGTTTCAGGGAGAGAGGACACAAAAGCATCAAGAATAAGAAGTCCAACTCTTGGCTTTGAATTCCAAAATTTCACGGGCTTGGCTTTGAAGCCCATGAAATTCATGGCAGAATCAACAGTACTAAAAGCCAAAGAGCTTTTGATTTGCAAGAGCTGGGCCTTTTGAGAGGAAAAAAACAATATTTATAAGTTGCAGTAGAGTTTGTAAGACTTAAAGTGTAGAAGTTCTATCAAGAATCCTAGAGAAAGCTATAGCATTTGATGCAAAAGGGCAGAGAGGAAATCAACACCCTTCTTGGGCCAAAGAGTGGGGCATACAGAGAGAAAAGGAAAAGAAAGAAGAGGACCTAGATACCAGTATGGGACACCTGCTCTCCGTCCTCCACCCAGGGATGAGTCCCTCAGAATCGGATGAGAGAAAATAAGTTAGAGGGATAGATTCCACAAAAAAAAGATCTCAGGGTAGAGCCTATCAGAAAAATCTCATCCTAAGATGCCATCTGAGAGGTAGTATTTATGCAGATGGATCTGAGGTCAGCCTCAGAGGATATGCATGCCCCAGAAATGGGTAGGAGGAGCAGCAAAGAGATTTGGAGGAGCAGCAAAGAGATTTGGAGCCCTTTGTTGAAGGTCTACATATCCTGAGAGGTCTATCAGATAGAAATCATAGGAGGACCATTAATATCAGAGGAGACCAACACACAGCTATGCAGACCACATGAAACTGAAACTGACAGATGACAGTGAGGAAAGAGGGGGCCTGCAGACCAATTCCCACCTTGGACTCAAACTATCCATCACCCAAGGAAAAGAGGAGAAAATGATGGGAGGTAATCTTGAATCAATAGCAGTGTTCATTGTTAATCAGTAATTAAGTGTCCTTTAAAACATCCTCTCTTTCTAAATTCCTTCTCTAAATTCCCTAGTTTGTTTTGAGTTTTCTTGTTTAGTGTTTACAAATGTTCTCTTTGATATCACTACTCCACTCTGTTTACATAGCTTGTCTCTGACACTAGTCTGTTTCTTAAAAGCAGGGACTCTTATCTTTGTATCCCCACTATCTACAACCACACAGAAATTTGTCAGCAAATATTTAAGGATAAAAAAGAATATATTCATCAGGAATATGGATAGTAGTCTGAATTAGTAATGTAGATTTCATGGAGTTCCTGGAATACACAGTAGAAGCTATGAGAGTGGATAAAATTGCTGATGGATTATGCATAGTGAGAAGATAGATTATCACAGAATCAATTTTTAAGGGGTAAACAGAGAAAGAAAACCTCATTAAAGAATGATTAGTGAGAGGAAAGGGAATAAAGGAAGGGTAGTATCTTAGAAGCCTAAGGCAGAGAAAAATTCAAGAAGGGAGTATTCGACAGAGCCAAATAACAATTGGAAATCAATTAAGGTAAGGACAAAGAAATGACTTTGGATTTGATCACTAGGAACTAATTGGTGACTTTTTCCAGTGACATTTTGGTGGCATGGTGAGAGCAAATATATTCAGAATCGATTTTGTAGGTCTAACTCTTTCTATAGGTGGTTGCTTCATAGATGTCTGGATAACTAAATACAAAGCACCAAGTTCGGCTGCCTGTTTAAGCTTCCTGTTGAACTTTAGGAGTCTATTGGGGTTCCATTAAAAACACTTTTATATCCACATGGCTTTTGTATCTATTTTCAATGGTTAGAATTTAAGGAAGTTAGGTATATGATGATAACTTCTAAACCTTCCAGAAGGTCAACTCCTTACCGAAAGTTACAAAGCCTACCAGAATTATTCAGAGCTCTAGTAGACAGAGGTGGTTAAGTCAGTCAAGAGGAACACATTAAAGTCAATTACAGCTCAATATGAATCAGTTTATCAGATTTATTTCCCCCGTGACCAAAGAAGCAAGAAGTAGAACATGTTCTAAAGTGTGGGAATAGAGGTGAGGGTGTACCCAGGGGTGATGGAGAAAACACAAACCAGGAGTGCAGATAACCTGTGTCTATTTCCTGGAGGATTAGTTAGTCAATCAAGTCTGGACAAGTTTTCTCATCTGAACTATTTGATCTATCTAAATAATCATTTTAATTCAATTCAACAAATATTTATTGAGTACTATTTTCTGCCACATACTATTTTAGGAATTGAGGGAAAAAGCTTGAAAAGATAAAAACAAACCAAAGTAAACAGGTTAGCTTCTGTCTCCAAGGAGCACACAGACTAGCAGCCAACGGGCGCACAATGCTACGTGCAGATGACGTTTTGTTGAGCTGCCCACTTGAACCCTTACGGTTTTGTGAATCAGTGTTACCCCAGTAAAGCCAATTAAGAAAGAAGTAAAAAAAAGGAAAGAAAAAAGAAATATCTCTCAACAATTCTGTTATTTTCCAGAGAACAACATAAAGAAGTTCCCTAAGTCACTTTACCCAACACCCACCCATTCACCGTTTAGTCTTTTTGTTTTAAAGTGAATACTAGTCTCCCTCCAGCAAGGGTTCCCAAGGGCCCTTGGTTCCAATGAACCTGGAACAGTTTTCACTGACGGGCTTTAGGGATAGAAGAAGCTGTATGAGAAGTTGGCAAGAACATTCTTCGATAAAACTGATAAAACTAGTCTAATCAGAATTCTCAAGATTTGGATAGGGAACCATATTTGTTTTATTGCCTGGGGACTCTCTTATTTTCCATCTAAACTAAGTAAATTAGGAATGGTTATTTCCAGGGTATTTCTCCCCATGCTGGGCAATAAATCTCAAGGTACTCCAAACTGTGTTTCTAGTAGGGTACAATAAGCACCCAAAACTTTAGCAAAATTAAAGTTCTTATGGCTTTCCTGAGATATACTTGCAGCTTGCTTTTATTTCTATTACATGTTTTCTTATATACATATATCTTCTTATGTACATATATATGTATATATGTATGTATACATACATACATACATACACATATACATATATATATATTCCTTACAGTGTATCACAGTGGTAATGACTGAGAAATCCAAATTCAAACACTCTCAAGTTATACTGAGAGAGGAAATAAAAATAAAAGAGGATGAGACAATTTTAGAAATAGAGGGACTAAAGGGAATATTTACAGATAAAGTAAAACTAAGGTTCTTTGATTTGCCCAAGGTCAAGGAGCAACTTAACAGCAAAGCCAAAAATAGAATCCAGGTGAAGGGCCTGGGTCCTCTGTGGGCTACATCACAAGCAGGGCTGCCTACTGCACAACTCAAAGGGCAGCCCTCACACAGACTGAGCAATAACACACCCTGAACGTACAGCAGGCACTGGGCATGGGACCAACCCCAGTGTGGGCTCTGATGACTCATAATACAGCAGCCTCTGAGCTACCAGAAGCCTATCAGTTGTTTCATTAGTTTCCTGAGATGCCTAACTAAATTTAAAATGTTCAAGGTGGGAGGCAAACTGTCAGTTTTGGTCTCTGCACTGGGTTGGTTTCCCCATGAGAAGTGGGAGACCTTGTGGTTGACCAGTGCAACACACCACAATAACTAATGATTCTAATGTGTTTTCCTCACTGCCTCCTTGTACAATATCAGTAACTTTTGGAACACTCCTACTGGGTCATCCTTGCAGGCTTTATATAGCGTAAGCATTCTAAATGATTTGCTAAAGCAGAATAGAAAATAAAGACAGCCTCCCTCCTCAATCCACAGGAAAATACCACTACCACCACCACCAACAATAACAACACAGAAAAAAAAAACAAAAACCCTACAAGTTTTAGGAAAAATCTTGGCTGAAGCCCTTGTGAAACCTCAAGAAAGAGTTTTTCTTCCCCATCGCCACTCGGGAATTTATACAACAGTGGTGCATCAGTGGCTTGAAGAATTTCAAACTGAGGTGGCTGTGCCCATATATGCTCTCGTTTGAGTGACAACACTGATACTACACACCACAGTTGCTGCACACACCAAACATAATATATAATGATTGTTTTGTAAAGACTTTGGGGATTTATGTGGCTAAAGGAAGCAATAAAGTGGAACAAAATCATAATACTAAATGTTAGCTCATTATCTGAAGCATTGGTCTGCCTCAATGAGAAAACATCAGCGGGAGGGTGGGAACAATGAAGATGAAGATGATGCAAATCATTAAAGAAAACCATTTGCCACCTCAACGGCATAATGAAGCCAACACAGCCTGCTGCAGCCCCACGCTCACAGTGAAACTAGTGAGTTTTCTGCTAAACAAATGCAATGGCATGCAAACCAAGGCAAGGCATTGTCTCTGGTGTGAGGCACATTACAAAGGAAAAGATGGAGGGCTGCTGGGGTGTCTGTTGTTGACATTTTACAATTTTTAGAAGACAGCTTATGTTTGAACTCAGACTCAGAAAGTGCATTTTACTAGAATAAATCCCTCAGTAACCTGCCAGTCTTCAGTATCTACATGTCTTCATTAACAAAGCCTCCGGAGCTCTCCAGCAGCTGTGGAGGTCTGTAAGCTAGATCTGACCCCAGAGGCAGCAGGCATGCCGCCTGCTGGCGCAGTTCCTACAGCAGACAGACAGGCAATCCATCTGCATGGTAAACTTTTGGGTATCCTAATTCCTCACCCCAATCCACATCCGCCTCAAGGAGCCTACCCTCCCCAGACATCCACTGTGGGGTGAGACTGAGAGGTAGCCTGTTCCCCTCTGAAAGAGCCTTGACTTCTAGCATGGCAGATTAGCTAAGCGAGTTGCAATTAATGCCATTGGTTATTCCCAACAATTCTCCAACTAGGTGCTACCACGTCTGTTCTGCAGATGCAGGGCACAGGTGTGGCAGAGGCCTAACAAATCTGTCACATGCTATATGAAGTTTGCTCTTTCAGTCCGTTCTCTTAACAGATTCCAAATGCAGCATGGAGCTTCCTTTTCATGAAACAAAGGCCTCATACGCTGTTCTTTGGTGGTAATGCCTTCCTTCTCTTCCGCTTTTTCTCCATCTTTCCATCTCCAAACACTTTCCACATTCATGCCCACCCAGTCCTCAGGACCCAGCCCTCAGGGCCCAGCCCCTCGAGAGTTCTCCCTGTCCTTCTCCAGCTGTTAAGAATGGGGTACAGCTCCCCTCTGCTGAATTCCTATTGACACTTGGGACACAACTGTTTTAGGATGAGAACATACCACTTGACTGGATAATTTTCTTTCTCTATAAACATCTGCCACTCAGTGTGCTACAAACTCTCTGGAAAATGGGACCTTGTCTAATTCGTCATCCTCTTTCCCTATAGAATGCTGTGTACAAAGATTCAAAGGAAGAATAGAATTTGTCTATAAATTAAGAAAGACAAAAAATCCCAGGATAACAGTCCTCAACCTAGCTTCAAAAACAGCAAATGTGTTCCTTAATTCTAATTTTGCCCTGGTTTACATTTTAGATATGAGCCTCTAGCTAAAAGCCAAAGGGCACATTTTCCCAGGGGACACTAGAAAAGGGCTTATAAAAGTGAGCAGCAGAAGACGTTTTTATTTGTGGGAGGAGGGGCAGGAGAAATGGTGGGAGGAAGGGAAGAAAAGAGAAAGGAAGAATGTTAGCTTGGGTCCTTGGAGCTAGAACTTTAACTTAGTGCTTCCAGTATTTTTCTGGAAACCAGAAATTTACTGTTTGGTAAAAACACATGGTGTGAAGCTCTCTCTTTCTACGATATTTTTTGGATGGCGAAGGTAGAGAGGAGAGGAGATCTGGCCGACAGGAAGTGGGAGAAGGGAGGTGGGAGAAGAAGAAGGGGGAGGGACTGTTTTCAAAAAGATTTGAGGTGGATAAGGGCTTTTCCCTCCCATTTCCTTTCCTTTTGAATTTTACTATTAAAAGGATGCATTTTATAGCTTCTCTATTTTCCAGCAGTTATGTCCCTTGATGGAAACATGTTCTGATGTTTACAGTGATTCAATCTGTCAGTGGGAAAATTCAGTGTTCAATTTAGAGACAAAGCCACAGGACCAAACCTACCTTTTATTGGAAACATCAGGAGCAACCAAGAGAGGCAACTTATTTATTTGAAGCCTGTATGGCCAGTTTGCTCTTTTTGCCTGTTCGGTATTGTGCCACGGCAGAAATATTGTGCTGTACCTTTGCTGCTAAAACAGTGCTAGCACGCCGGGAGCTTGCTAATCAATTTTAGTTAGAGTCAACAGAGCCCCAAGACACTGTTAAGAAATTCAAGGCTTGCAGTGGTGGCTGAAAAGAAAAACAAATGATTAGGCTTGCTCTTCTCTGTGTTTCCACTCTGCTTGGCAGAGGACAAATGTTTACTGGTGACTGAGAATGCGATGTACCATTGACTTCTTTCCAGCATGACTGAAGCTCTCAGGTCAGCCCTCTGTTCACTGAAAGGCACTTGTGTTCTGACATAGCTGTGCTCACGGTTAAAGGGCACCGGATCACTCCAAAGCTTTAGCGGTACTATTGGTACTAAATGGACTATTAGGTAGGATTGAAATTGAGGTGACCCCTACAATTCATAGCTCAGAAATACACTGACCACCAAATAATTACCTCGCATCCCAGAAACTTGATGGTGTCTTTTAGTCTGGCACTGGGAAAGAAAAAATCAAAAGGAGCAAGCAAATACTAATGGAGCATTTGTTGAGTTTAGCATGGTGCTAAGCAGTTTAGTTTATTTAACCCTCACCAGATCTCTCTGAAGGGTGGATTTTATGCTCCGTTTAAGAAGTGGAAACTAAGGTTCAGATAGGTAAAAGAACTTTATAGCCCTGAAAACCATCTTCCATGGAAATCTCTCTGCTATTAGAGAAGATAGAAATCTGATCAGTATATGTTTCTATTCTCACATCTATTTTCTTACTGGTTAAATGAAGAGTAATGGCATCTACTTGAAGCAGCTAAGAGGTGTACATGAAATACCACATGTTATTTTTACATTTGCACTTCCTTCTGGCTGACGTTTGGCATAGCTAACTCCTCATCCTTCATGTCTTCGCTTAAGTGTCGCTGTCTCCAAGAAGCCCTCCCAGATTACCCACTTAAAGTCTCCTCACCCTCTTGCCTATTGCATTTCCCCTTCTTATCTAGCACCTGTCACAATCTGTAAGTATCTGATTATTTATCTCCCAACAGAATGAAGCCTCCATGAAGAAAAGAACTATTTCTATTTTGCTTATGCTCTATGCTTAAGCACTGCTAAGTACAGTGCCTGGCATGTAGTTTCTGCTTGAAAATACTAGCTGAGTAAATGCATGAATGAATGGATGATAAATGCCTTGGAAATTGAAAGCTACTAAATAAATGGAAGTTTCCTACTATTTCCCTCTTCTCTTCTGACCATTTTGGGTTTTACTCCTAATCGAGTTCAGTTTTCATCTCAGTGACCAGCTATCCTGTATCATGTTACATTGAATCATGGAATGGAAGTAGGAGGAGGAGAAGAAAGCTACTTTGCTTCTGCTCTGTAGCAGAAGAACTTCGGCTGCTTTTCTACTGTCTATGGGAAGAGGCCTGTTTATTTTAGGCCTGAGCAGGGAACCCATGTGGGTAGAAATTAAAGATATGTTGATTCTATGTCTATAGAGGAGGGAAGAAACTTAATAATGGGAAGGAAGAAATGGCTCCTATGGTCCAAACAAACTTGTCCTGACCATATCTCACTATCATCAGAGAGCTTCTGAAAATACTCCTCCATGGTGCCAATCAGCCCTTAGCTTCCAGGTCAAGACAACAGTCAAAAGCCTGCTTGGATTCTGAACTTCTGAACTCGGGTTTGCCCTTAAGGCTTGGGACCCATCCAGAGTTCAGATAGGAAGTAAGGGTTGTCTGTTTTCTGGGTGAAGATTGAATGGAGGCCTTTGGGTGCTTTCAGTTGGGCTCTACAACCCTTGAAATTGCTGATCTTCCAGCTGTCAATTCAAAGTAAAGTTGGGGTGACAAAAGATGGTCTGACAACACCTTTAAAATGTCTACAGAATTTGCAGCAAGTAGGCTTCCTCCATGAAAGTCAGCTTCTCCTTTACTTAGGACACCTTTCAATAATCACAGATCAAAGCACAGGTCAAATGTTCCTCAACTCGGTGAAGCTTTCCCAGGCACATAGGAGCACTCTCCGATATTCCCTACTACCATCTCGGTGCCTTTTATAGGATTTACCTACCTGGCGTAAGGGATGTCTTGGACCACATCCAGATGGTAATCCCATGGAGGCAATGTCTCATACATTTTTGCAACCAATCGGGATCCTAGTCTCTTGTCAGATGCCAGGAATATAGCAAGTGTACAATGCATAATTGTAGGATATATATTTGAATAATAGAATTTTGGAGCTAAAAGTTACCACAATTAGTGGTTTAATATTTTATAAAGCCCAAAGAAAGGTAAAATTATTGTCCAAGGTAGCTGCGAAGTAGCAAAGAGGATATACTCAAACAAATATTATTTATGACTTGCAATTGAATTGTCATGATAAAGACTTTCCAAAAGTTTTAAAATCTAAAGCAATCTGAAATACTTCCCATCTAATTATAATGCTTAGCCTTTATTTAAAATCTTTCACTAGGGTTTCAAAAGACCATATGTTTTATACTTTTGAGAATTTGTCAAATAATAATTGTCCTATAAATAAGTGTTGATTTTTTCTATTATCCTGGAAAGTGTCTGCTTTATAAATACTGATTTGAATTAATTATCATATTTTGGTATGTATAATATGCACTTATTTGCCCAAATTTTTGAGGGAAAAATAAGGATGTGCATTATACAAGGGGAGTACTAATTCTGTATCTATATAAATGTTTTTAATTTTTTATTTATGCTTATGCATTAGAAGTGTAACTCTAGAAAGCAATAACAATATCCATATGCATAATAACACTCTGGAATATGATAATTGGTTCTATTTCTAAAGGTAAATAAATAAAAAAATAAATTAAAAAATTAAAACAAAAGATTTTTCCTGAATGTTGGAGCCAAGAATGTGGGTGCACATTATATGCAGCAAAATACAGTATTTACTAATTTATATTTGTATCTATTGACAAACCAATGACCAAGATACTAGGCATACAGACTACGTTAGATAAAATTTGATGTGAGACCTCTTCTAGTTCTAAAATGATAGGCCTCTATGAACTCTTCTACACATGCTTATTCCCTCTTCAATGAACTTTTTTGGGGCCTTAAGGTATCCCAATCATTGGGTGTCAGACACAATTACAGGTACTGGAGAAATAACACACTGTCTTATAAATAAAGTAGACAATCCCTGCCTTGAAGTTACTTACAGTCTAATGGAGGAGTCAGGCAGAAAACAAAGAATATTTTAATGACTGCAGTAGCAGATTTCACAGTGGAGATGTGTGCCTAACGTTGTGGGAACACAGATAAGAGAACAATAACCTGCCTGAGAAGAGTTAGGGAATTCCGTCTTCTAAATAACCCTTTAAACAAATTGAATTGGAATTTGAGGATTAAGAACTTATCAAGAATTCACTCAAAGTACATAAAAATATTTGTCCTGCTAAGAAAAAAAATGGATAAGAGGATAGCCTACAAAAATCAAGGCAGTATCTCAAAGTGATGAAACAATCTATTATATTCCTAAATTCCAGGCAGTGTGGTCATGAATTATAGGGACTCTATTTAAAAGTACATGATGGACTTGATGGTATTAAATGATTAATTTAAATCAGGGGTGTCTAACCTTTTGCCACCTCTGGGCCACATTGGAAGAAGAAGAGTTGTCTTGGGCCACCCATTAAATACACTGCAACATGATCACAAAAAAATCTCATAATGTTTTAAGTAAATTTATAATTTTGTGTTGGGCCACATTCATAGCCATCCTGAGCCGCATATAGCCTGTGGACCACAGGTTGGACATCCCTGATTTTAAAGTAAATACTTCTACTTGCATTTTCTTCTCCTCATAGAATACCGTATTGCCTATGTTAGGTTCCTTCTGTTTGATGTAGCTAATCAGAGAACTCACCTTTCCTTAAATAGACAGTGTTATGGTTGACCTCACATGTTCAAGTCCTAAGCACCAGTAACTCACACTATGAGTTTATTTGGAAACAGGGTTGTTACAGATGTAATTCATTAAGATGAGGTCATACTGAAATAAGGGGAGCCTTAATCCAAAGAAACTGCTGTCCTCTTATTTAAAAAAAGGTGGGGGACACTGCAATTTGGACAGATATGCCCACAGTGGAATGCCATGTGGCGAAGAAGGCTCAGATTGGGATGATGCTTCTATAAGCCAAGAAGAGCCAAAGACTGTCAGCAAACCATCACAAGCTAGGTGCTATGGGCTGAATGTTTGTGCCCCCCTCAATGTTTATATGTTGAAATCTGAACCCTCTAGATGACAGCATTAGGAGATGAGGCCTTTGGAAGGTGATTTAGTCATAAGGGCAGAGTCCTCAAGAGTGGGGTTAGTGCCCTTCCCACCATGTGAGAGGACCGCCATCATCTATGTACCAGACACCAAACCTGCCAGGGTCTTCTTCTTGGATTTCCTAGCCTCCAGAAGCGTGAGAAACAAATTCATGTTATGTATAAGCACACAGTCTATGGTCTTTTGTTATAGCAGCTTAAATGAGCTAAGATACTAGGGAAGAGACATTAGACTGACTTTTCCTCATAATCCTCAGAAGGAACCAACCCTACTAACACCTTGATCTTGGACTTCTAGTCCCCAGCATTGCAAAAACAATACATTTCTACTGTTTAAGTCACCCAATTTATAGTCATCTGTTATGGTAGTCTTAGAAAACTAATATAGACTATAAATTCTTTTGGGGATGTGATGAATGACCCTGGAAATTTTATGCTAGAATCTATACAGTACTGGAACATTAACTCTATTAAGAAAAATTATTTAATGGAGTTAAGAGATTACTACCCCTTTATAGTTTCTCAGTATAGTAAGTCTTTAACTTTAGGTTGGTCTAATGTTTGGCTAAAAATAAAATACAGTTTTTCCATCTTCTCTGCTAGGTTCTCAGAAAGCTACTCTTATGGTTGTGTGTTGTTCTTTGGGACCTTAAATCTAGCCGAGGACTTTCAGCTTTCAAAATAATTGGCTTTTACCAAGTGAATTTTTCTTTTACTTGTCTTCCTAAAGTACAATATTGACCGTTATTTCAAACAAATAAACTTTAAGGATGTGGAACAATAGAAAAAGCACTCAGCTGGGTGTCTGGAGACCAGGGGTCTAGCCTCAATTTTGGCCCTAACAAACCATGTGACCTTGGACCAGAGCTTCATTTTCAAACAGCTATCAGCTCAAGAAAACCTCAGGTCAGAGCTTTTGATATTGGCCATGATCTACTGTTTGCAAAAATTTCTAATATCCATGCTTCAGAATGAGAAAGAGCTAGCAGAAAGCCTATAAAAATAGCACTGTGAATCCATATCCACAAGCAAAAGAAATGATGATGAGAAAAATATCCCTTTAGTTTCTTCAACTTAACTAAAGAATCCCTGCTTATCATTTCCCCCTTGTCAGGGTACAAAGGCAATGATTCAGAGTTAATATTGTGTTGTCTTTAAAGTTACAGTGGCATCAAATGATTTTATAGCCCTTTGGGGCCAGAAAAATCACTTGGAAGCAGAGTGTACCTACGTGAGCAAGTTGTACTACATAAAGCGGCAAATGATCTTAGACAATTACAGAAACCTTTATATCTCAATCAGTGCCCTGGAGACAACCAATAATGTTGGCAGATACTGCTAAAACTGTCAGCAATAAGATGTGAGGGAAACCCAAACCAGAACTTTTAACAAATTATGAGGTTCTGAAAAAGAGCAGAAACCTCTGTGGTAATGGCTTACATTAACAATACAGCTGCCTCTCCAAGCTCACCAAGTCGTAAAACACTAACAGGGAGGAACTGAAGGAAAAACATGTGTGCACTACCAGGAAATGGAGATTAGGAGAAATGGACTTTGCGTGGGGCTGTGGTGGCTGCCAAACGAAATGCTGCAGACTGGTTGTCCCCTGACGTGAAAACAGAGTCGACCACGACATACTCATTGGGAATGGCCACAAGTAGGACTGTTTACTTCATCCATAGATCACAGTGCTAAAGGTGGTTCAAATGGGAACAGCTGAGCTTGGACCGCCAGTGGTGGTGATTTCAGCAAGGAGCTCAGTTTCTTTATCTGTCCAATGTGGATAATAGCGGTGCCCACTATGTACGCTATTGTGAAGATTAGCAGAGTTCATACAGGTAAAGCACTCAGGTAGTGCCTGGCAATTGACTACTCAATAAATGTTAGCTATTACTACTTCTGCTCCTGCTGCTCCTACTAGGCAATGAACCCTTGTCAAATAAAACAAGACCATTTTCCCAAAAATATTTAGATAAAACCAGAAAGTATTATAGAGTACTGGCAAATAAATTCAAGAGTTGTTATTTAGGCACAAGTCCCTATGTTTCCACATTGTTGACTTATTCATTTTGTTATTGACTTATACAAAAATATTTATTGAGCATGGTGCTAGAGCAGTGTGTTATGGGTTATGGTTTAATAGTGAATAAAATACATAGCCTCTGAACCCAAAGAGCTCACAGCCTAGTTGGTGGAAAGCAGACAGAAAATTCTGAGGAGTTACGTTTGAGCTAAGTAGAGGGGTACAGTGGGGGTCCAAAGGCAGAGAAGGGAGGGGAGCCAGATTGGATGGGTGGGGCAAAGGCCAGGCATCATTCTCTAGAGGTGATATCTGAAATAAAATGTGTGCTAGGATAAAAATGGCCAATAGAATTGAGGGGAACAGCCAGCACACCCTGGATTCCCTAGTATCACTGACAAAGAGCCTAGAGTATGCTTTCAAAGTTAATGCCTACTTTTGCTTTCATTCTTTTCACATCTGTTTATGAAACCTTTACATATCATGATTTTATATTATTTGTTGTTTCAAAGGAAATATCACTTTTAATGACTGCAGCATATATTTGTAAGTGGAAATTCGATTCAGTCATACCTATGAAAAGTCTGTTGGGATGCATGAAGTCCTGTAGCGCCTTGGGTTGACCAGTACTGAGCAATAATAAGGTTCTCTAGACTTAGAGCCCTGGGACAGAGCTACTCTGGGCACTGATGTGTCACTGGGGTTTTGTTATGCCACAGTAAGGCAGGAGGTAGAGGTGCTAAGTCTTATATTCATTGTCAAAGGGGGAAAAGGAAACTCTCTGTGAACATGGGACGTAAACAAGAGACAACAGGGGATGTACTGTGGAAAGTCTAAGACTGCCCTGCTCAGGGCACCACTGGAGGAACCAGCTGCACCACTGTATGGAAACACAGTTCCTGTCTGAACATGGCGAGGGGTTATCTCACGAAAGGTCCCCGACACCAATACGTGGAAATCAAGAATCTTGTCATGAATTTCACCAACATTTATTTTAAAATGTACTATGATGGAGACACATTTTTAAAAAAACCTGAGAAATATTCAGTGAAAGCAAACAAAGAGTGAATAGGCTTCCTACTGTTCGATTCATCTTTAACCCCTACCCCTACCCTTGAAAAAATGAGCAACAGACTGAGGATCTTCAAAGAACAAAACCCTGCCCCACCCAAGTTCTACACATGAAAAATTACAAACAATATTTTCTTTTTTCTTATTAAGTTGTGATCCTCAAAATGCATTTTCTTAATTCAAAGAGTCTCCCATACATTTTAATAATTTAAACATTTAGTTTAAAAAACATGCAAACCAACTAGGTTTCATTTGTTTGAAATCAAGGTCACTTAGAGAAGAAATAGTGAGAGAGATGCAAAGAATGTCTGAGCATAGTGGGTATTTCATTCCTTTTTAAAACCATACTTCACTTGCTCAGTGAAAAAAAAAAAATCCTCTTACTTTTAAAACATCTTTCCAGGTGAAACTGTCTATGTCCTAGAGCAAAATTTTACATCTGAGTAACAAACCTTTTCAAACGTGGATTTATAATAGAAATGCTGTCCGAAAATTAATCACAGTGGGCTCCAGTAAGGTATAATTTTTGTTATCAGTTTGGAATTTGGAGAGAACACCAGCCTGATGTGACCATATTTATCCCCGTTATTTCATTTTGTTGGGCTGTATGGCAAAGGACAGGGAGCAAGCCCCTCCTTTCTTTACTTTATAGCCTCAGTTTGCCCAAAGGTTTCAGAGAAAAAACAAATCCTTTCAAAAGAGGCCAGCATCAATAACGGGAGTTTTAAGTTATGACAGTCTGAAGGCAAGAAAGAAATCCTGCCTGCTTTTGAGGGAGAAAGCACAAACACACTCTTAATAAAGGCAAAAAATAAAAATAAAAATAAATCTGAGCCATCTTGAGACTTTTTTTTTAAGGATTTTGACAGGGTGGGGTTTACTCGTCTTAGAAAATCTATTTTCTAAAAAAACACCTAGTACCTCATCAATAACTGTAGAATTTAGCCTGTGACATAAAAAGACTGGCTGAGGCAATTTACCAAGTTTTTGCCTTAAACCAGCGCCTCTCAAATACTAGAATTACCTGGAGGAATTAAAAAAACTCTACCTGCCTGATTCACAATAGTAGGGATTTGGATGTAATTAACATGGGGGGCAGCCTGGGGAGCGGGACACGTAAAAGCTCTCCAGGGGATTTTAATGGGCTCTATGCCCTTCTACTAAGAGTAGAAACTGTGGACCAGCGATGTCCATCAGCATCACCTGGACGCTTATTAGAACAGCAGAATCTCAGGCACCATCCCGGGACTACTGAATCAGCACTGGTACCCTAGCAGGATCTTCAGAGCATTCACATGAGCATTCAAGTTTGGAAAGCATTGCTCAACAGCCATTCCAAACATCTCCAGAGTCTTGGAATCAGTCTTAAACGAATTCCAAATACCCAGGGCAAATATTATCTGCTTTACATTCCACAAAATAAAAACAGGTAGGCAGTGTTCTTCCATCTGTTCAGCAGTTAGAAGAGAACAACAGGAATGGCGTGATGAGACTGGTGTCTCTCAAGCTTTCTGTGCTCTGGATCCAGGGCTGATACAGAGGCAGGAAGTGGGGCTTATGGGAGGGAGGGGAAGAGGGAAGTGGGAGACTGTGGCTGAAATAGGCTATGATACATCAACTAATGTTTATATTTACCGGTCATTAAATCTTTAAAAAATCATCTCTGTTGTTCTGTTTTGGCCCACCCTGGAGCATTTCTTGTTATTACCTGGAACATGTCAGATTCTTCCCATCACAGGATCTCTGTGTGAGGTTTCACCTCTTCCTACAATGACCTTCTCCAAATCTTTGCATGGCTAACTCCTGCTTACAATACAGCTCTCAGCTTGTCTTTTCCACATCAAAACCTTCTTTGATTACTCAATCTGAAAGAGCCACCCAGTTTTATAACATCACCCTCATTTTAATTCGTCTCTTCATAGTACTTATTACGTCTGACAGCTTTCTTATTTATTGGGTTATTTTCTCTTTTCTCTATTTAAAATTTATATTCCATGAGAATAGGGACCTTGTCTTATTTAGTGTTGTATCTGCATTTACTCACTTATTTAGCCAGTATTTATTGGTTTTTAGCCATCTATTACATGCAGGGACAGTTCTAGATGCTGGGGATAGAGTACTTTTAATAGTACTTGCCCCGTGGTAATGGTTTAATAAATATTTATTGTTGAATTAACTCATACTCTTCTACAAACATTTTTAAAAGGCCACTATAGACTATTCAAAGTGCTCTGAGCTGAAAAATTGCAAATGTAGTTCCTAGCTATAGAGAGTTCATATTCTAGTAAAAAAGACAGATGCAATATACACCTAATAATAATACAACCTCACAAGCACTAAAGTAGCCTTCAGAATTAAAAACTATGGGCATGAGAGGGGTGAGTCAAGAATTCTACTTAGAAAAAGTGTTGAAGGGATGCAGTGTTTGGAGAGCATTTCAAGAGTGGCATTTCTAGTGTACATCAAAAAGTAAATCAGGTGCCATCAGGCATAGAAACAATAGAACATCTAGTCAGAGGGCAAGGCCAAGCAAGAAATGTTAAAGAAAATAAAATGGATGGAACACTGAAGAGGTTAATGGGGCTGGAGCGAAAGTTATTTTCAGGTAGAAAATGACAGAAATAATGCTGGAAAGTCAGGTGGGGGGCCAACTGTGACAAATGAACTGCCAACAACATTTTAATTTGGTATTCTTTTCTAGAAAATAATTTAGTTGTATATACCAGGAATTTTTAAATTATTAATTCTCTTTGATTCAGTATTCCAACATTTTAGGATTTATTTTAAGGAAATAACCACATAGCCGGACAGTGATTTATGTTTAAGAATGTATGTGGGTAAAGGATCTATAAAACCTTTCCCCATTTCTGCATGAAAATCTGACCTTCAGTTTCCTGTGAATCTGATGAGGGGGCAGGTCAAGTATGTTCACAACTAGTCAACCTGACCTTATAGTAAAACTGCCCCTGGACTGGTAGGTGGTATGTAGACTAGCAAAGCTATCAGTAACTGATAGGAACCAAGCTTTGGCTTCCCTGAGTATGATGGTCTTAAAACTGAACATGTCATTTATAAGGAGCTTGAAAACCTACTCCTATGAAATTGCTGCAAGAGCTATTGGCTTCTCGGGGTGAATAAGGCTTCCAAACCAAGACAGTTCCTGCAATTCCCTGATGTGCATCTTTGCACATGATCGCTATGGACCTCTGCAAGGACTCCTTTAGGAAGGACCGACCATCACAGCCCTTCTAGCAAGTTTGTTTTCCTGGAATCCTTTGGAGTAGAATGGTATCAACTACAGTCTGGAGTCTGAATGTTGAGTTGAGCCGAAAAGAACTCCTGATGCTGAATGTCTAACCCAGAGCTTTTCAGTAACAGAACTAGGGACAAACTAAGTGCCTAACAATAAAGGAATAATTAAATATAGTCCATTCATAAAATGGAACATACATATCTTTTAAAGTGCATGTTTCTGAAGAATATTTAATGTCCACAAAAGTGTTATGATATATTAACTGAAAAAGTGTAATACGAGAATGAATTTATGGTATGTATATACAAGATATGTTTTTATAAATCATACAGGGGTTTCAACAGAAAAGTAGACAAAGGCAGCATATTAGAAATCTTATATTTTGTCACTTTTTGCCTCTTCTTTTTCCCTTGGCACAACTAATTTTTCTCACTCATTTGTTTGTGATCCATGCCATTTTGGCCATCACAGAGCTCAGAGCCCTGGCTACAGTACTTAGCCTATGAGCCAGGCCTATCAGTCAGGTTTTCTCATCCCATTCTCCACAGTGACTGGGGCATATGGCTCAGGCAGAGCCAGTAAAAGTCATTCCTGGGGGATCTTAGATGTACAAATACTGAGAAAAATACATCGACACTATTGATTAGGATTGGGATGGAGAGATAAGAAAATATCAATAGTTGCTGCCAGTGCCCAGGTTCCTGCTATGAACAAGGGAGCAACAGCTCCCTTTCACTCCGTGGGCTGCCCAGGTGCAGGGAGTTGAGGGGCAGAAGGGGTATGAGGTCACATAATCTGAAAACACTGAGTCAAGAAGGAGTTCATTGCCAGGCTTCTTCAATAAACATATTTGTACCAAAAGAAGGAAAGGATGCAGTATGTGATATTAGTCAAATTTGTTTAAACACCACAAACTTTTTTCTTTTTCTTTTCTTTTTTGAGGAAAACTGCTAGCATGTTCTTAGATCTGTTCTTAGGACACGAAAAAGAAATGCTGCTCTGAGAAAATAATATGCCAGTCTATGCGTCATTTTGTTCTTTCTGCTTTGCTACATTTCCTAATTTTTCTACAACTAAAAATTGTGTTTGAAATCTATATTAAATATCCACATAATAGATATAAAATACAATATTTAATATAGAGTAAAATGATTCTGTCCATGAAAGGACTCAGGCTTTCTTTCCTTTCATAAATGTATTAGTAGCATTTCTAACATATTAACACTTTATATTGCCCCCAATTTAGGATCAAAAGTCCCCCCCCCATTACTAATGGATACATACAATTTTATTTTCAATTTCAGATCTTTCTCCTTTGGTTCAAGCCTTGTATGAGGGCAGCCAAGTTTATCATATAACCATCATTTTAGTGTATTAGGAGCAAAGGAGTTACTTGTTACCTGTTCAGTAAACTAATGAATCTTAATGCATTTTTGTTTCCTATGCAAATGTGTGTATACATATATGTGGTTTGCAAAATGGTAACATATACAAATGATTGCATAACTTAATTTTAATATTTAAACTTAATAATATGTGATATCCATCTTTCCATGCCAGCAGACAGAACTCTACCACTTTTTAAAAATGATCGGTTTATTTTTACATTAAATTTATTGGGGTGACATTAGTTAATGAGATCACATAAGTTTCAAGTGTACGTTTCCATGACACATGATCTCTACCACTTTTTTCCTTTAAAAATTTTATTTTTATTTTTTAATTAGAGTTGACATGCAATATCATATTAGTTTCAGCCAAAGAACATAGTGATTAGACATTTATATGTACCTTAGGGAGTGATCACCCTGGTAAGTCTGGTACCCATCTCACACCATACACAGTTATTACAACATTATCGACTATATTTCATATGCTGTGCTTTACGTCCCTGTGCCTGTTTTATAACAATTTTTACATCTTTTTATTTTAAAATTGTCATTAAATTTAATTCATGTATTTATGATCGTGTATATATATATTTTTTAAATTTTATTTTAATTGTTGTTCAAGTACAGTTTTCTGTCTTTTACTCCCATCCCAGCCCACCCCCCAGCCCTCCCCACCTCCCTCCCATTTCCACCCCCATCTAGTTTTTGTCCATGTGTCCTTTATATTTGTTCCTGTTCTACCACTTTTTCTTAGCTTAGTATTAATTATATGGATGGAGCCATACAGATCTTAGCTATTTGATCTTATTGGACCTCTAAGCGCCTCAGTGTTTGTCTAAGTGGGGATAACCTAGCTACACGGAAGATTTGCTATAAATTTAAGTTAAATGCTGTAAGTAAAGCACTTAGTACAGAGCTGGAACAGAATGTACTCAGCAAATGGACGTTGTATCATTATCACTATTAAAGGATAATTATTGTGTTACTGTTGTCATCAATGAATAATTAGGTTATTTCCAATTTTTGCTTCAGCGGACAAGACAGCAACACACTCAGTGCACCATTGTGTGAAGATTTCTATAGAATAAACTTCCAAAAGTTGAACTGCTGGATCACCAGTTCATTTTAACTTTTGCTAACACAGCCAAATTTCTTTTCAGAAAGGTGTTTCCAATGGGCACTCCCTCTCACCAGCAGAGGGTGCTACTTGCTGTTTGCCTTTCTGGGACGGGAAGGGATTTCAGCAGGCTGTTGAAGCATGGCTGGGGTGTGGTGAGGCAGAAAAGAGAGGGCAGTCCTTAGGGGGGTCTCAGGGGTTCTCAAAAAGCTGAAGGTCTCAGAAAAGCTGTAATAACCAGGGGCTATGGTTCATTACAGTGAAAGGATATAGATTAAAATCAGCAAAGGGAAAAAAGCACAGGGGCAGAAGTCCTGAAAATACCAGGTACAAGCTTCTAGGTGTCCCTTCTTAGTGGAGTCTTAGGGGGACAAGCTTAATTCTTGCAGCAATATAGTGTAACCCAGGTGAAATGTTGCCAACTAGGAAAGCTCACCTGACTGCTACTGGGGGTCAGTGATAACAGACTCACAGAGCCCACTTGACTCAGATCAGCTACTCAGAGTCTAGCTCCCCACTAGAGCCAAAACAGGCCTTCACCCTAAATCTTAAGACCAAATCTAAGACTCTCTAAGACCAAAGTCTTAGGCATGCAAAGAAGTGTTTCCCATAAATATAGTATGGCTCAAGCCTTTGGACATACCGAATGGTCTTTTCCACAAATAGACAATGGTCCAAGAGTATCAGCATACAGAAACACTCTTATCAGAAAGAGTATTTCAGGGGCTCAATGGTTAGCTCCAAGGAGCTGGCCGAGGGCTAGTCCTGAAGATATGCATTTCTTTGGACTACGCAGGATTTGAACAATCCAGACTTGATGACCCATTTCTGCCCATGGCGGGAGGGCATGAGCAAAGGCAGGAAGGTGGGATTGCATAATGCAGGATTATGGGCAAGAGTGTAAACCAATGTAGTTAAAGAAAAGTAGAGCAGAGTGAGAGAATAAGTGGGAAAGTAGCTTGGATCAAATCATGAAGAACCTTCAATGCAGAGAAGCATGAGTTTGAGAACAATTCATTTGGTAGTGGTTTTAAAGATGAGTTGGAATAAAAAGGGTCTGGATTCCAGGAAACCTAATAATAAGCCATGAGACAGGAAGGCCTGAAGCAGCATGATAGCCATGGCAATGGAAAAGACCTTACGTGAAACTGTGAGAAGCAACCATAACAAGACTTCAAGAGTTACTGAAAACAGACGGGCAAAGGTGAGGGAAAAGAAGAACAAAGCATAAATCACCTACACCTCATCACCTGGAGAGCTCACTGACACAGCACATTACTCTCTCCAAAAGCTACTAAGTTCAAGTCTTTGGTACAGAGTTTGGAAACCTGCATTTCCACAGGCTTCCCAGATATTCTTATCATCACTAAAGTCTGAGATTTTCTGTTCTCTGTGGTGCCCAGAAAATCATCTATGTTGGGAATTTAAACATATCTCAAGTTGTGAATATAGGAAGGAGTAAGACTGTATGAAAAACAGATACTTTTTTTCTCCAGGCAATTCAGCATGGGAATTTCAAGGTAGGCATGAGGATGAGGCTGAAACTCCTATTGCATTTTTGTGGGTAGAAAAAAATGGCACATGGGCCTTGGTGTTTGAAAAGCATGGTTCAATTCTGCAGACACAGGGCATTTCCAAGGGTATGCCCGAGGAATGCAATCTAGATTATGAAAAGCATAGCTCTCCTTTCCCAAAAGTGACAAGGTCTTTGCTTAGCACAGCCTATAACTGCTACAAAAATATACAGCATATATTTTGGAAATAAGCACATTAAAGAGATGCCTTTATATATAGACAGTGCAGAAACTTTAAATTTGGGCAACCCTTTGGGCCTTAGAATGTTTGTGACGGAGATAATTTTTTAAATGAAATTTCAGAAGAAGCAAACACTGAGTTCAGAATACAAGACTAATTAAATAAAATTCCAAATATATATTTTTCTTCCCTTCTAACCTCTTCATCTAACTCTCCTCCACTACCCTCCACCCCACCCCCTGCCTTTTTTCCTTTCCTAAATGAATCCTTCTCACTACTGGGTGACAGCAAAGAAGATGGCATTCTCCAACAGAGGGAGCTTCCTTCATTTAATGTAATGCTGATGATTTCTTTCATTAACTTTTAGCATCCGTTCGAAAATCTGGCAAATACTATGATACATGCTATCTCCATTAAATGAGTTAAAAGAACATTCATTCAATCAGGAAATTAGTTAAATATTCTCTAAATAAATTATATTTAAGATGTTATGCATAAAGTATGATAATTCTGGAAGCAAATCAAATTATACATAATATTTTAATGTTCTGTTGAACAGAGTGAAAAAAGCATAAGCTTTACTGCCAGACAGATATCAGTTTGATTTATGCCTCCAGATTCGGGGAAGGTATCTAGGCTTTCTGAATCCATTATTAGATTCTCATCCATTATCATTGTTTCTAAATGAGGCATTATCGGCATTTGAGGCAGGATAATTCTTTGCTGTGGGGTGGTTCTCAGCAGTGCAAGACAGCTCTCACCACTATGCTCCTTTCTCTAGCTATTTAAATATAAGTAGCATTCCTACCTCCAGCTTTGAGACAATCAAGTGTCCCTACAAATCTGCAAATGCCTTCAAGGGGGATGGGGATGCTCCAAGTTCAGAGCAAATGCAGTAAATGCAGGGTGGGGCAAACGTAGGTTTACAGTTGTGAGTACTTGAAACATAGCATTTATCTTATTATTTATTAATTATTGTATTATTTTCCATATGAACAACTGTAAACCCACTTTTCCACCCACCCTGTAATACCTCTTTGAGTTGGGAGCATTTTTCCTGAGACTTTTGAGTTAACACACAGGTAGTTGCGAGAATGTGGTGAGGTCAGTCAGACCTGGACTTAAATTCTAGCCCTGTCACCAGAGGCTGTGTGTATGTAGCAAACTGCTTAATTTAACCCTGAACATCTCCATAAAATTATAGTAGGAGTAATACCTGCTTCAGAGAATTCGATGAAATAATGTGTGCTCAGCACTGAGCACCGAGCCTGCTGCAGCGTAAGCACTCAGTCAAGTCAGCCCTAGTGGCTGCAGTCATTGTTGTTATTAAAGCCAGATGCCTGAGATTAAAGAGAGGGGAGGGGGTGGGGAAATAAGATACCTTGTTTAAGAAGTTTTGCAAAGACAGAAAAGTAGGAAATAAAAAGTAGCTAGGGAATGCAGAGTTGTTAGTGTCACTGCCCTAACTAGGGAGATGCCGCGTGTATTTGAAGGCAGAGGGAAGCTATAAAGGTGAACACGAGGCTGAAGTTCAAGAGGATTGCAAGGGTGGCTATACCAGACGACTTGCTGAGGAAGCCGGCAGGCTTGAGCACACAGGGAGGAAAGATTACTGGCATTCCACTGTGGCTTTTCCAAACTTACAGCTGTGTTTATGTGTTCTTAGGGTTTGTCTAATTTCATTGGGATTTTCACGGATTCTACACTTTATTAGCGCATCACGCTCTGAGTTATGGCCAGCCATCAAAAGAGCTGTTTTAATATACCAAACTCAAGAAAAAAGAAACTGGAATGGAAAGTGTGCTGGTTAAATAAGGGAGAGCAATGTACTAGGAGATGAAGCAATGTCTTCCGTAGAACTACTTCCTGGCAATAGATCTTGGTCTCAGAGTTCTAATATCTGATAGCATTTCAAGGTATTACATTTTTACATTACTACTTTTACATTTTCTTTAAGTATGTTTTCAATGACTTTTTTTAACCCTCAGTTGCCCTTTATTTCTTCCTCTACCTTCTATATGTAGTACTAAAAACCTTTTCATAGCTGATTTATTCCAATGTCCTTTCAGTTCCTAATCTCACCTTCTTATACCAAGAAGAATTTTCCAACACGATTATTTTCAAGTCATCCCTCACATAAACTTCAGAGAGTCATTCCATATTCTCTGTGACGATCCAGCAATCAGAGAAAACAATTCAGTCTCTGGTTTCTAGGAAGTAACACTGACTCCAGTCATATCATTACAGTTCATGTTTCAAAAATCAAAAGATAAGGGGAAATAAAGTTTAAAGAGTATAGTGCTGTAGTAAAGCTGTGTAAGAAGCAACTGTAAGATTACAAATAGCTATGGAATAGTAAATCTTCATAAAGTGCCCCCCATAGGATGCTACTCTTTGTAGATGCTCTCCAAATCCAGGGTTTTATGGCATCAGAGACTCTGCCAATCCTGCTCCTCTCCTGGAGGTTCACAGTTCAGTCCACTACGAGTCCTAAAGGCAAGAGCTTGCATGGCTTATTTCATCATTTCCTCCCAAACCTATCTAAGGATGGTATGCACGTTTAATATCCCTACTAATATCCCGCAGACCCAGTGTTCTGAAGACCATGGTAGCGAAAGACCAGAATTAACTTGTTCTTGTTTTAGTGTCATTACTGTTTGTCATTTGTTAAAACTTCCAATCAATTGATGGCTAAGATCAGTGCTAAAAACAAAAGTATACATTTGGAGGTCGTGGCAATGTAAAGTTGCCATGAAAGTCTCTAAGCATGTACTCCTGATACCTGCATTATCCTGTCATAGATTGGTAGCAGGCAGTGCTCAGGTGGGCACTGATCCATGGACAATACCAACGAGCAGCTCAGTCACTTGTGCACCACCCTTAGCCTTGGTGGGATGGATATCACTAGGAAGAAGACAGTGGAGTGTATACATAAACTCCCCCATTCCCCAAATGAGTGGGTAACATATTGAAGTAGCATGCCTTTATCTTCAGGAATGTTCTAAATCAACAATCTTATAATATTTTAAAGCAGAAATCTGGACAAAATATAAACCACATCCCTAAGTCGTTGTTGAAGAAGTACATATCTTCAATGTGAATCCCTTTCCTCATAGATGTGGGTATTTGGAAATAATGAAAAGACGGTAAAATTCTTTTCTTTATTTTTTTTGAAAACTATTAATGGAGTTGAGTGATAAGGAGGAGAGACCAGGTTTGTTTGCTAGAGTACTGATATTCACAAAACACACAAGTCCAAAATGTGGTTAACAGCCAAGGCAATGAGTTCTTTAAGCAGCAAGGCTTGAAGAATTCAAATTTAACTACATCTTTTTTTGAACTCTGTAAGTGCTTTTTGCTGCGCATCTTTCCCACAAATGGTAAGAATGCAAAAATAGTATGACCATTTTTGAACAATTAACTTGCTAGAGCATAAATGAAATTCAAATTCTTGATTTAACCCCAAATGACAATTCATGCAAATTATTTTTTTTCTATCAATGACATTCAATAATGGATAACTATCTATTATTAAGAAAAGAGCAGAGGAATGGTACAGGGTGGTCTAAATTAACAACAACAATTTAGGGACTGTTCCATGTCTAGAGTTGTCTGTTGAATGGTAATATTCAGGATTGTTCACAGAAAATCTGACTAACAGAGCAACCAAGTGGGTGCCTATCGCCCTGTAAAATTACCACAATGAAGACCAAAAATGACAGGGATGGTGGTGACTGCAGAAATGACAGTGATGACAGTGATGTAGAGGAACATGGTGCACAGAGACACTGATGAGGATAGGGATGGTGGTGATGGTGGGGATTCAGAGATGATAACAGACAATATACAGCGGCATCTAATCCTCACTGATCGCCTCTGTCTTCCTAGCAATGGACTGAAGGGTCTATAGGCATCACCCCACTTAATTCCCATGAACTGCCTCTGAGGTGGTCACTGCCACTGTTACTCTTCACAGCTGGGGAACTTCAGGGTCAGAGATGCACAGTATTTTGTTGAATTAATACAACTCTCCAGTGCAGCAGCTGGAATATAACCAAACCTGACCCTAGAGCGCATGCTTTTGCTTACTAAGCCATGCCACCATCCACTATGTAATCCTGTCTGGGTATTCATAATGCATGTCTGTTGAATGTATGCATGGACTCTTACAAGGCCATGTAGCCCACTACCTATTTCAGATAGATTAATGTTTATCCTTGTTAGATTTTCATCTGATTTCTTTTTAAACACCTATAAATATTAAAGCTTGAGAATCAGCTGCCTCAGGTTCTTTGTAGAGTGAAGTCCACTAGCAATAAAGACTTTAAAACATATTCCAAGATGGCTCTCATATTATCTCTTAGACATTTTAAAAATGCTACTTTCTCCCACCTAAACACATTCCTTATTTTCTAATGTATGCCTTCAGTGCCACATTCCTCCTAGTCTCCAAGATTCCTGTGTTTGAAAACATAAGGCCACCTGAATCCTATGTCCCTCTATGCCTTCGATCCAATCCGTCTTTGATGCTTGGCAACATATATTCAACATTTCTTTTAGATTCTTCATTTTCTTTCCACTCCCACTCCTGCCATGCCAGTGTTTCATCCCCTCAGGCCCAGTCATTGATTTTAACTACATGACTGGTTAAATCATACCACATGAGTCCTCACTGCCTATCACTTCAATTTCAAATATCTCACCCTGTTACTAAAATATCCCTTTACATGTGGCCCCACTTTACCTCAACCTTATCTGCCATTAGTCATCAAAGCATGCTGGGCCACTCAGTAGCCTTGCAGGCTCGCTATTGTCCCTCCCAGATAAAGAATAAACCCACAATATACAGAGTTTATTCATCCTCAGTTCACCTTTCCTGCTTCAAGTCCCTAATTACCCCCAACCAACTACCTTCTGTGGTAATACTTCTATTACTCTGAACCATGTGACAACTCTCATGTGCTCTTCTCACACTTCCTCTCTGCAATCCCTTCTCAAATTGGTAAAGTCACACTTCTCTATTAAGAACCAGGGATAACACACTTCCTGTGTGAACTTCAACTTATCCTATGCACAATGGACACTGCCTTGAATCCTCTGCTACAGAGCTTATCATCTAGCATTGTTGTAATTATGTTTGTGGTACTCCACCTGCTGCTTTTTCATATCCTAGCAAAAAGCACAGTGCATGGCCTACAGCAGGGTCTTAATAAATGCTTATTGAATAAATTAATTAACTATTTACTCCAATATGCTCTGCTTAATCTTATGCAACCCATTTAAAATGCACTCCATACCATTGTCTAGCTACCCCAGCCCATGACTTTAAGAATACTGAAAATACTTGCCCAAACAAGCTCAAATTGACTTCTCCCTTTTACTGATTTGACATAGTCTTAACTACTGCACCTTATTATCTATCTATCCATCCACCCACCCATCCATCCATCCATCTATCCTGTCTGTATAGCCAAGTGAGGAGCCAGAGTATCTTGGTTTGAATCACAATTCTATCAACTAGCTTCTGTTTTTTAATGTGTAAAATAAGGGTAATAGTAGCTATTGTATGGGATTGTTGTAAGGATTAATTGACTACATAGTGAGTGCTCAATAAATATTAGCTACAGTTATTATTAGGGAGTAAATATATTTTATTTTTTTCTTTGTATGTCCTATCATGGCATCTAGAACTATATTTAACTGTAGCAGTATTCAGCAATGGCTCGTTGGCTTTAATTATAGGAGAGCAAAAGTTAATTGTCTTTCTTTGAGGTCAATTTTTCCATACTTGATTCTTAACAATTATGAAGCATCCTCTATATAGAATTCCTGCACCTTCGTTAAACAAATAAGCCTTGGAAGCGAGAGTGTTGCAAGGTATTTTCATGTTTCTACCTGAAGTAATAAGTGAGACACATTTTATTGGCCCAGTTTGCACATGAGAAAAATTATATTTGGTTTCCTAATCTGAAAAGTAAAGCTAATAAGTCTTCACCTCATAGTATAATTGTGAAGGTTAAATAAGGTAATCTATGTAAATGGAAAGCATTAATCCTCTTAAACATTAGTGGCAACATTAGAAATATCAGTATCATTACCATCATCATCATTGAACTTGTCTAAGAAAAGGAAAACTTGAAAGAGAAATACGAGTTACTGATTACTGGCCTCTCTTAGCCTTCCACCCTTTAGGGAAAGTAGCCCAAATTCCTCTTGTATGCCTATACAAAGAAGCTCTTTTCCATTTATTGTTGTTCATATCAACCACCTTCTTCATATATTCTTTTAGTTTGTACTCTTTTAAAGTACAGTAAAAACTGGGTGCAACATATAAAGAAAAATTCACCAATAGATTATAATAAAAAATTCCTTACAACCAGTGTTAAAATTATGCTGCCATCCATTAGCCTTTCATATTTCGGGAAAAGTAACCCAAATTCCTCTTATTTGCCCATGTGAAAGAGCTATTTTCCATTTATTATTTTTGTACCTTCATTGTGCATTCTTTTAGTTTCTACTTTTAAAGGTATAGTAAAAAGTGGATCCAACATATAAAGAAA
>PVKM010001098.1:0-85113 GCA_004027735.1 Carollia perspicillata
CTTTCACCTGTACCCCTCCACACATTCCGTACCCTCAATTTAGCCGAGTTAATATTGCTAACAAAAAAACACCCCCTTCTTCTCAAAGCCCTTTTTAAAAAGTTCAAATGGCAAACTGTTTTACAAGAATCTCCATCTCCTGGTTCGCAATCAGTGCCCAGGGTGTACAGCAGTCCTGAATTAAGTCTACTCAACTAGGATGAGCTTTCAAGATTGAACCCACTTCACTACCCACTTCAGCTCCTTCAGTCACCTACCTGTTTCTGCCGCTTTCTGGAGTTGCCAACTGCCGCTCAGCTTCCACGGCTGGAAGCTGAGGTCCGGAGCAGCGGAAAAGGACTTCAAGTTCCTCGAACACTGGCTTTTATAGAGCCCGGCTGAGCGGGAGGTAGAATCTTGCGTGTTCCGCCCTCCCTGTACCCACCTATCACAGTCCACTATTATGATCCGGTCGTAAGGCAGATTTAAACTTGGCGCTATGAACTGAAATTTGCAACAGTCACAGTGCTCCTCCCCCCTCTCAGGAGGTTGTTGCTTATCCGTCCCGAAAGCACCATTTTCCTGCTGATCTCAGGGGCCCCAGTCCATTTCTGCAGTTTGGCAATCCCTAAATTAACTTTTTGGGTGACAGGAGAAAACTGAGCTGAATCTTTGCAAAGTTTCTCCATCCTTGTGAGGGCTTGGACAGGTGAGCCCAGTCCTCTCCTTGCTTGAACTGCTGGAACCTCTAAGGCTGTCTGCTTGCCCTCTGAAGTATTGGGCGCTGCGGGGAGGGCACCTAGACCCCTAGGTAAGAGCAGAGCAGCAACCCAACAGTGCTTGGCAACACTGACCTTTGCTTCCAAAAGCCTTCGAACCCAGGAGATAAAGAGGGGTTGGTTACTTGAAGCTTTTTGGTACTCGCTCCAAACACAGAGAAAAACACACCGGGGAAGTAAATGCTTTCTAGATTGTGTCAGTTTCTCTGGCAGGCACCTGTACACTTCATAATTTAACCATTTGGTCAACAGAATACAAACAACATGTCCTTGCATTTAAAGATGTTAATAATATTGAGTTTATTTCATGCTAGGCACTGCTCCTACTGTCTGGTGTGGATTTAATCCTAACGACACTTGAAAAAGTAGACAACGTGGGCAGTCTAGTTTCACAGCAAACGCATCCACGGCCGGAAAGTGGCAGAGCCGGGATTCCAACCCCAGAAACACATAGTTCCAAAACCTAAACGCTTCAGCACCGAACTGTCTACATGTATAAAAGTACTTTGAGTTGATAGGAAATTGGATAAAAGACACTTGTCATTATCATCTTATCTCTTGAACAAACTGCCACTTTACCTCTCTACAAGCCTCTTCCATAAAAGTGGGGGTTACAGAACTGTGTGTCTCAGGGGTTTGGGCGATGAACCTGAATGTTAGCTGTTGTTAATATTAAGAACCATGTTCTTCAAGTAACAAGTGGGTTAGGATTGGAATCAAATCTTAAATTACACAAGTTTACCCAAGGTGCACAAGATTCACCTTTAATAGTTAATAGCGCAATCCTTTTAATAGTTATTGCAGATTCCTAACAAATAGAAGGGCGTGGGAATAAGATCTATTACGAGTAGGTTACTGGACAACTTTCTTCCCCCACTATCTTCTAGGAAACACACTAATCCGCATTAGGGCTTTGAGAGCCGCAATCCACAGAAGTCCGGAGGTAAATTACCTGAAATTTTCTTGAAAAGGCTTCTCATTCATATCTCTGAGAAAGCAGGCAGCCAAGCAGCCTGTTCTAGTCCCCGATGCACTGCTATTTGTTTTGGTTCCCTCCCTCATCCCAGGGGGCTGACTTCAACCACTGTACTGAGCAGGAAGGACAAGTCCACATAAAGCAAGACTGTAAGGGTAGTGAAGCCAGAGAAGTCTTAGGCAAAACAAGAACAAGCATGAATGAGTGTGCTGGGGGATGCAGGCTTTGTCATCTTAAAGGGTCACCAAATTATTCTGTCCAGCACTCCATCTAACAGAACACAAACAACATCAGCCATGTTAAGGGCAAATCATTCATTTATTATTTAAAGATCACAAGACAACACCTGATTTCTGTAGCACAATTTAAATGTTTTACTTTTTTCATAAAGCATAGCATAATAGAAAAAAACAATTCGTTTCCAGTAATATCTATATCTCTATTCATAATTAGTCTTCCATAGACATGTTACCTGGAAACCAAAGCCTGTTACAATAAGCAAAGCTTTAACCAGAGCGGCTACTTTTCGTGCCAGGAAAAAAGTCATCCCTATAGGAGGAATGATGTGCTATGTGAAAGGGCTGGAAGGCCGCAGCCTTGAGGGCACTAGAAGTATATCATCCTATTCCATGTTAAGTAGTTTGGTGAATTGCAAATATCACTTTATCTGCAATCATGCTGGCAACCTTTAACTAGTATTTCAATCAGGTAAAAAATAAATTAAAGAAACTCCCTAAAGTGATGTTCCTTGATTCACGCCATTAAAAGATACACAGTTCATTAACACATAATTCTGGCTAAGAAATATACTTGAGAATCCTTGCTCAGATTTTGGTTAACAGTAAGACTTTCAGAAATTCAAGTTCTTATTAATAATTTGTCAGCTAGGATACATTCAGGCATCAGCTGCAACTACAGAATAGGTACACTGCCTCAGTGCTTTGGAAAGACACTATAATCTAGAACACTACTAGCAGACAAAAAATTATGTTACTGGATAGCGTAAGTGCAGTACAGCAAGACAAAACATATATTCATATGTTGGTTTGTTTAAGCCTCGAGTCCTCAATCCTTTGTTGAAATCCAATAATTTCATTCCTATGGTTTAAAAATCAAGCTCCATCCAGGTGGCCTAGTCTAATTTGTACTCCAAACCAATCAGCAATACAGTTCACTACTGCTGAGGCCGAGTATACACAGACTTCAAGACCAAGTCCACAAGACAGTTATTACGTAATTCCCTAGAAGATCTGAAAAAAACAATGATTCGTACACATACTGGTCCTTCAGTGCTTTTTACCTATGATGTGTTTTTGATGAAAGTTATTTAACATAGTCACAAATAACTGTAACTTACTGATCAAATATTTGAATACTTATACTTACCTGCGATTTCATTTCTGCTGACAGAACTAGGAAGAACAGGACTCACTTTAAAAAAAAAAGCAAACCTTAGAAAGAAAGGCAAAAATCTTATCACACACTATCACTCTGGCAATAGCATAGAGGGGCAGTTGAAGAAGGTAAAACACTGGTGCAATAGGTGAAAACTAGGCCCCCCCAAAAAATCAGTATTATTATCATCAATGACAGTACCACAACTGTGCCCTTCATAATTAGTAATCATTCCTGTGAATTTTCATTTGGCACCAGATAACGTGTTTCAGAGAAACACTCTGGGATATTCTGCATCAGACTTGGTTTTGTTAGCTGAGTTACAGGAGAAATTTTAAAGTACGGGGAGGGGAAGGAAATGGACCAGAAAAAAAATTGAGTCACCATCTAAACCAACAAAGCACTGATAGCTCCAAACATCATCAGGTCAGACACTCAAACGACTGATATAGGCTCAAGTGGTTTATAAAACCTATAAAAAGACTACACCAGCAAAGTTCCCATTAATCGACTGAGTTCTGAAACTAAAACGAGGAGCAACATTTTAGCCTAAAACCTTATCTCAAGAGAATCATATGTACTTCACATGAATAAAAACACCTGAAACCAAACATTTTTTAAAAACTCCAATACCCAAAATATAAAGAAAGAATTAATTCAGAAGACTCAATCAAGCCACGGAATCACAAGAACGGCTGGACAGTCTAGGTCTCCCCTCCACGCTAACCATCCCGCGGAAGACCAAGGGAGAGCAGACCTTCCAGACCTATGCACCACCTGGTTGCTGCAAAATTCTATGGAGATTCCTTGTAGAACAGCAGTTTCCAGCTCGTGGGTCTCTCCCTATCAAGCGCGAAGCAACTCCGGCTGTGCTATTCTATGCCCATCATTTGTCATTCATCTGTAACATGACGCTATACAGATAAGTAAAAAGTCCATTTTCTAGTTCCCTTTCCCCCGAAGGTTGAGGCTCAGGTAGAGGGCTAATTCTCCTGTGCACAGTCTTTAGTTAGGCCGACTCAGTGACTTCAACAGGCTTAATCATGTGATCGGGTTTGTTGCCAGCTGCATAATGCTCCCACATCTGTAGATACAGCCGCTCTAGTTCCATTGTGTATTGTTTGGTGTTGAACAGAGGGCTAGATATTCTCTGTTTCCAGACTTTGCCACGAATTTTCTTCAGGCTGAGTAATTTAAAAAGAGAGAGAGAGAGAGAGCGCCAAGTTTACCAACAGGGCAGAAACTTTATCTTTGGTGAAATGCATGACGAAACTTTACATGACCTCAATGCTGAAAAAGGGCCACACCTAACATAATGCTAACACTTATAATTGAGTTCACATCCCCTGAAAAATTTAGTTCTTGCTTAAACAAGTGTATCCAGGAGAGACCATACTTTTTCCATTTCATCTCCTTTTGACCTTTAAAATATGACACGCTTATTCCTACATGCCACTGGTTAGCATGTAAACTGCTTACCATCGTGGTAATTTAGTAATGTGTGTATTAAAAACCTTAAATGTTCAGAACCCTGTGACAATCAAAAACACTTTCAAGTCTATTCAGAAGAAATAATCAGAGATGCAGATACACCTGGCCATGCAAAGATGTTCACTGAAGCACCATTTACAATAGCTAAGGCACATACACAAGACAGAGTATCCAGTTTCCCAATACAAAATATTAAATGTAAGCTGCAAATGAAAAAACTTTTAAGAAAAGAATCAACAAAAACAAAAATAAAAAGTGGCTTTAATGTTTGTTGTGACGGAACTAGGGAACTGGCTGTGTGTATCTATTGCTGCTGGCCTTAACCCAACCATGACCGTATTCACACTACCTTCCAAATAAAAATACTTGTGTGCTCTATTTGTGTAAGTTCTACATGGGAATACTAGAATGGCTAGCCCTGGCTGGTATGGCTCAGTGGATTGAGCACCAGCCTGCAAAGCAAAGGGTCGCCAGTTCGATTCCCAGCCAGGGCACATGCTTGGGTTGTGGGCCAGGTCCCCAATGGGGGTGCACGAGAGGCAACCACGCATTGATTTTTCCCTCCCTCTCTTTCTCCCCTCCCTTCCCTTCTCTCTAAAAAGAAACAAATAAAATATTTTTAAAAAAAGAACGAGTAAACCGTGATACATCCATAGAATGAACGACCACTCAGCAATAAAACGGAATGAATACTAAGAGAAGCAAGCAACATGGACAAATCTCAAAATATGTGGCTGAGTAAAAGACGCCTTTAAGAGTACATGCCATGTAGGTTCCATTTGTTAACATAAAATTAATTTCTGGTGGGGAAAAATTCAGAACAGTGGTTGCCTAAGGGTTGCTGAAGGGACTGAATGAGAAAAGGCATGAGGGAACTTTCTGGAATGATAGACATGTTCTGCATCTTGTTAAGGGTTTGGGTTATAAAGGTATTTCTCAAAACTAGTGTAAGATTTGTACATTCCACTGTATATAAAGTTTGCCTCAAAAGAAAAAAAGAAAAACATTAAACTATAGTCAATGATGTCCACATTCTGACGTATTTGGGGAGAAAAGTACCGCTATCTTCGATTTATTTCAAAGCATATCAAATAAAATGATTGCTAGATGGATAAAGTAATAAATAGATGGACAGATATGTAATAAAACAAGCACAGTAAATGTTAGTGGTGGAATCTAAGACAGTAACACACATATAAATATACATGTATTTACTATAAAATTAATAGTTTTCCTTACAAAATATTGACAAAAAGTATTGCATGAAATCAACTATGTTCCAAAAAGTTTTTTAAAAAAGACACTAAATTATTTTCTATACCTATCTCTGGGATGATGGACATGAATCTTAATTTTTTTAAGCCCAGGGCTCAAAATTTTCACTCATTTTCCTTAGATGTATATGATGTTCAATGGAGAAAATTATGAAAATACTTGACATCTGCTGAATGCTTACCATGTGCCAAAAACTGCTGTATTTTACACAGAACACCTTTTTAAATCCTCACAACATCTCTGCAAGGTAGGTACTATCATTCATCCCCGTTTTGCAGATGGAAAAATCCAAGACATATAGATCCCACTGGTAATTTGCCCAAAGTCACAAGCTTGTAAGTGGGATGGCCTGGATTCCAACCCAGGCAATCTGACTCAAAGAGGATGCTCCTTTAAACGTCTATATAATATGCTACTTCTTAGAAAAAACATACACATAAAAATAACCCACAGTACCCAAAGAAAAACCTCAGTGAAGAGATAAATACTTTTTCATTGTATGGGTAAAGCATCACCCCTCTTATTCCCTACCCCTTTGGGGGCATTTAAGTTATGCTTTTTCTTTCTTACGCTATAGTGAGGATGTGGCATTATTAGGGTCAAAGCTCTGGCTTTTTTAAAAGAATCTTGTAACTTTGAGGAAGGGTTATACCAATTTACTCACCAATGTATGAAAAGGCCAGCGCCTCAATGCTCCCTCATCATGGGTATCATATTAAAAATCGTTTGTTTTATAGGCCAATACTGAGTATGCCTCAATGTTATTTTAATTTATATTTCTACTACAGAGGATGAAACTTTGTCTTGTTAAGCATTTGTATTTCTACTTCAGTGAGTTGTCTGGTGATTTCCTTGTTTATTTTCCTATTAAGGGATTTAAAATGTAAATGTGCTTCAGTCTTTACATAGCCAGGCTATTAATATTTGACATAAAAAACAAAGATTTTTTTCTTCTTATTTGCCTTTTATTTTTTTTTTGAGTTACTTTCATTCAGGCATTTAAATCTTTACAGAGTAAAACCTATCAATCCCTTCGTTTATGAGAGTTTAGAAAGTTCTTCTCCCATCCAGAGATCACATAACTAATTCACCTATTTTATATTACCCTTACTTTATTATTTCCTTTTATAGCACCTGTGTTCTCTTTAAACTTTCCTGATTCCCTTCACTTGATCATATGATTTGTTAATGGAAAAGTTTACTTACTATTCTAGGTCAGTTCCCAGTTTCACAGCTATATCTTCATATTCTTGTCTATTTTTAGCAATAAGCTCCAGACAACCTAAACAAGTGAGCTGGGAAGCTGCTACTCGAGAAGCCAGAGTTTCTCCTGTAATGAGAAAGGTAAAAATGGCTCATCTGAGAATGCAAATAGCACATGGTTATTAATATTATTTACAGTAAGTATCCACACAACATAAATGAGGGGGATGGAAGCCATATGCTCAGAATTCTCATTTTTTTTTTAATCATCCTCCCCCAGTAGACACAATTTTACCTGGAATTATCTCCCCTAAAGGAGATTCAAAAATTAACAAGGAAGCCCTGGCTGGTGTGGCTCAGTGGACTGAGCGCTGGCCTGCAAACCAAACACTCGCCAGTTTGATTCCCAGTCAGGGCACATGCCTGGGTTGCAGCCAGGTCCCCAGCAAGGGGTGCGTGAGAGGCAACCGCACATTGACGTTTCTCTCCCTCTCTCCCTCCCCTTCCCCTCTAAAATGAATAAATGAAATCTTTTTAAAAAATAACAAGGAAGATTCCAATGATTTAGCAGCAACTTACCTGGCATAGTCACCATAGGTGTCCCAGCCCATAGGACATCCATGCCTGTGGTGTGCCCATTACAGAGTGGGGTGTCCAGGCAGACATCTGCCAGCTGGCCTCTCCTGACATGTTCCTCTTTAGGAGCAACGGGTGAAAAGATGATACGGTTCTGGGGAAGGCCCATGTTTTGTGCATACTGTTGGATGTTAGGTTCTCCTACTGCTGGAAAACGCAATAGCCACAGCACACTATTGGGAACACGCTTCAGAATCTAAAACAGGGAAAACATTCATTGTTAACAGCAGCTCTCCCCTTCTGAAGAAAGGTTCCTATAGATCTCTAATAATTCGACCACACTCTATTCTTTTCACCCAGACAGCAGCCTACTATGAACTGGTCTTTCCTTCACATAGATGAATTAATCAACTGCATATCGGTTATTGTCCTGCTGACTCCAAAGAGAGCTAAAAGAAAGAAGAGGGCCCTGGCCGGGTAGCTCAGTTGGTTAGAGCATCGTCCTGATACGCCAAGGTTGCGGGTTCGATTCCCGGTCAGGACACACATAAGAAGCAACCAGTGAATGCATAAATGAGTGGAACAAGAAATCAATGTCTCTATCTCTCTTTCAAATCAATAATTAAATAACAAAAGGGAAAAAAGGGGACACTGACGTAAGAAGACACAAGACAAGATAAACTAATGGCAAAATCTGAGGCTGCTATGTCCCATGGGAACTGATACTGGCAGAGATTTTGTAGAAAAGACAGCAATTTTCCACTTCAAATTTTACATCACCCACTGTGACACAACAGCTAGCTCACTTGCCTAACTTTATTTGCCTAATCCAGATCAGGTGTCAGCAGACCTTTTTTGTGAAGGTTCACATGGACTGCATGCTAACTTTAGGCTCAGTTCTCCCCTTGTCACTGGAAGACAGCCACGGTCAACACGGAAACAAGCAGGCACGGTTGTGAGTCAATAAAATGTTATTTACAACAGCAGGCAGTGGGCCGAACTTGACCCACAGACCACAGTTTGCCAACCACCGATTTAAGTCTACCTCACTCAGTGTACCTCATGTGTTCACCATCCCCTCTCTGAAAGCCATAGGAACAGATGACATTTCAGAATTCGGAGTATTTCAGATTTTTAAAAGGTTGTACAGGGCACGTGTAGTACATTACACCCAGCAGTGAGTCCCTGTAAACAAATACATCAGTGTTTCTGCATCGAGATGCAGGAATATTCACACTAAATGGAATATATAAAAGACCATCGATAGAGTAGTTCAGGTAGTTTTGCTGCCCAATATATTTGCCATAAATGTACGACAAAACTTTTTAGTTATCAGATCTTTTTTTTGAATGCTGAGAGGTGAGGAATAATGGACGGTAAGGCTGCATGCATCTGCTGCTGCTTCTCCTCCACCCTCCCCTTTCCAAAGAAAAAACAAACAAACAGACAGACATTAATCAGAGAAGAGATCAACCAAGAATCATCTGCATTTCAGCCCTCTAGAATAAGAGCAAATTATGGATACCAAAGGTTAGAACCTTCAGAGGTCCTACTTATGCAAACTGGTCTAATGAGCTAAAAGGTAATGACATAAACGGATCCCTTCCTAGGTATAGGTCGATAATATTGCGAGAAAGTTAAATACGGGTAAGTGTGACAACTTTTGCTTATCAGTTTAAACCATGGGTTGGCAAACTACAGCCTATGAGCCAAATCTCGCATGTTGCCTGTGTATTGAAAATCAAGTTTTACTGGAACACACCTACACGCGTTCCTTTACAGAATGTCTATGGTGTTTTCTTGCTACAATGGCAGAGGAGAATAGAGGTGACGGGGAGTATGGATTGCAAAATGGACAATTTTTAACCATTGGCCCTTCAACAAAAAGTTTGCTGATCCCTGTTTTTGAATAAATTAAAAGGGTTCATAAGGTGTTATTTAGAAACTGGAAGGAGAAGTCAAAAATGGCTAGAAAAGGTACAACTCTTTTGAAGATTCAAAATGAGCACAACCCACCAGAAGGTCAAGACAGCAGAGTAGGTAAATTAATCTCTCCTCTCACAACCACATCAAAATTACAACTAAATTACAGAACGATCCTCATTGAGAACCACCTGAGGACTAGCTGATCAGAATTCCCATAACTGAGGATGCAAAGAAGCCACACTGGAGAGGTAGAAAGGGCAGAGACATGGAGGAGGCGAGGCCCACAGCCATGGTGTGCTAAGATTAAGAGAGAAGAGGGCTGTCTTGGCTGTGGCGGTCCCCAACGAGGAGCTTAGGGTCCCAGGCACACAACAGGCTCCCCAGCCCAGCACACCAGTGATGAGAAGAAAAGTTCCCATAACATCTGTGAACACCAGGAGGACTGTGTCAGCAGACAGATAAAGGGCTGTGGGAGACTGAGACGGGCTGTTCCTAAAGGGCCGGCACATAAACTCCCTCACTCTAAGCTCCAGGGGAAGGGCAGCAGCTCGAAAAGCACCAGGCACACATGACGGAGAACTAAACTGACTACCTTCATGGTGAGGGCTTCACGGGCAGTGGTCAGGACAACTGTCTCTGGGGACTGAAGCACTGGCAAGTACCATTGTCCCTTTGTTGAGCGCTCCTGCCACCCAGCCAGCCCAAGGAAGGCAGATGCCAAATCTGCGCTCTCCTTTAACCTGCCCTAACACAGTACATCTTGCCCCAGGATTCCCCGAGAGCCTGCCCCAGCCAAGTCTCTTCACCAGGCCTGAGCCTCTTCCAGTGGTTCCTCCACAGGAACGGTCTGCCTTGGCTAATGCTGCAGCCTCACTCAGAGGACCACAAACTCCACAGGAGTGGTGGCTGTCCAAGGCTTGCGCTGCTGACTTTCTCAAAGGTCCTCAAGACGCACAAACGTAGCGGGCGCCCTAGGCTCACGCAACACTCTCTCCAAGGTCCACAAGCTCCATACAAGCAGGGGCTGGCCTCGGCATAAATTATAACTGCTGCCAAGCAGCCCCAAATCTTGCACAAAATGGCGTCTGTTTTCAGCCTGAATCAACCAGCCCCTCCCAAAAGGTTCCAGTGGCCAGCTTCAGAGTGTATCAAAACCCCACGCAACCAGCTCCCCAACAAATATACCCAAAGGGCAAAATCAGTTTGAACAAGAGTCCCGCTGAAGTAACTCCTACTATGAGGGGCCAGCCCCCAGACAACAGCTTGGCTGCAGTAGCATGGCCAGACCACACAGCCAGTCAGCGGGAGAGTCACCTCCACCTTCTGACATATCAGCACCAACCAGGGCTTAACTGCAGCAGAAGGGGAAACAACCCATACGAGGAACACCCCTGGAGGACCCAGCTCAGGTGACATAGGAGACTGCGCCACTGGGCCCCACAAGACACTTTCTATCTATATAAGGTCACTAGGTCAAGACTGAGAGACGGAACAGATCTACTGCATACACAGAAATAAACACAGGGAGGCAGCCAGAATGAAGAGAGAGAAACACAACCCCCACCAAAAGACACAACACCAGAAAAAGAACTAAATAAAATAGAGGCAAGCAATCTATCACACAAAAAGTTCAAAACACTGCTTATAAGGATGCTCAACGAACTTACAGGTAACACAGATGAACTCAGTGAGAACTTAATAAGAAGAAAGATCCCATAAAAAAGAACTAGTCAGAAATCAAAAACAAAACAACTGAAATGAAGACTACATTAGATGGAATAAATAGTGCCTTAGATGTAGCAGAAGACTAAAACAGCGATTTGGATGACAAGGTAGTAGGAAACACCCAATCGGAATAGCAAAATGAAAAGAATTTTTAAAATGAGCATAGTTTAAGGGACCTCTGGGACAACACCACGTATAACAATATTTGCATCACAGAGGCACTGGAAGGACAATAGAGAGAGCAAGAAATTGAGAACCTATATGAAGAAATAGAGACCGAAAACTTCTCTGATCTGGTAAAGGAAAACAACACCCAAGTCCAGGAAGCACAGAGTCCTGAACGAGATGGACTCAAAGAAGCCCACTCCAAGACACATCATAATTAAAATGGTAAAGGTTAAAGACAAACGGAGAATCATAAAAGCTTCAAAGGAAAGCAGTTAGTTACCTACAAGAGTTCTGATTAAGACTGTCACCTGATTTCTCAACAGAAACAGTTCAGGCAAGAAACTGTCAAAGTGATGAAAAGAGCAGATGTCGCTGGAGTAGGTGGATGTTACACTTACCTCCCTCCAAAACCAAACTCAAATTACAACTAAAATATAGAACAATCAATCTGAATAACCAACTGAAGACTATCTGGAGAGAAGTTTCAAAACCAAGAATTTACTGAAGAAGCCACACTGAGACTAGCAGGAAAGATGGAGACACAAAAAGGACTGGCCCCATTCCCACGGGTGGCGGCTGAGATTCCGGAAGGATATCCCAGCTGCACAGGTTCCCCTAGGAAGTATGGGGTCTCAAACCCACGCTGGGCTCCCTGGAGCCAGAAAGAGGTGCCCACATAGCACCTGCCTGTGAAAAGCGGTGGTGATCTGGTCCGCCAGGGACAGTCAGGACTCTGCTTAGAGACTCAGGCACCCTCTTAACGTGCTAGTGCACAAAATTTTGTTTGCAGCCACTCACCCTGGGCTCCGGCGGAGGGAGGGTGGAGTAGACTAGAGTCGTGTCAGGAGAGACTGGGGTTTGTGGCTCTGGGGAAAGACCTGAAGAGACAGCCGTCAGGATACCTGTGCTGAGTCCATCTCCCAGACTGCAGACAACATTGTTCTTGGGTGGAGCACTCCCTCCTTACGGCATCAGCCTAGGGGGAATACATTAACGCCACGTTCTGGAATCCTGTCACCCCACAATGTGGAGCTCACACCACGCTCAGGAGTCAGCTGCCTGGGCTGGCATGTAGAGAGAGGCCCATGCAGACTCAGGGGTTGTCAGTGACTGAGTTGTGTGGCTTTGAGGCAGGGGCCATTCCCGCAATTTCCTGAGAATGTGACTGGCAGCACCTGCCCTGCAGAGGAGATCTGCCAGCCCCACCCTCGGGGCTCCTGGAAGCCCCACCCTTCCCACTCCTGGCAGGCCCACCCTGCTGAGCTCAGGCTCAGGGCATAATCTAGGACACATGGGGTTGCTTGGCTCTATGACAGGGGTCATTTTCCCCTCACACACCCAACCAGTGCAGAGCCTTACCTTCGCATGGCCAAATCTTGGTCTGTTTGGGCCTGATAAAATAGGCTGGCCTCACCCTGATGACTCCCTGAAACCCTGCCTCAACACCAAGGTGTAGTAAGGGCACCCAAGCAGTGGTCATCTAGACTTGGTGTACCCTGGGACTTTTGCTGTGCAGCCTTAGACCCAACACTGGCACTGAGTTTGAATCTGCATCAACCTGGCGAACAGCACTCACACCTACCTGGTGACTCACTGAGACCCTACCTCATGCAACTTGAGTACTGCCAGAGGCTCTTTCAGTGACTGAGCCTAACAGGCAGTGAACAGGCAGAGGCAGGCAGAGCCAGATCTAGGGGTGCCTTGAGCCTTTTGCTGACCTGCCCCCTGATCCAGTGCTGGTGGAAGCCAGCCTTGGTACAGATTGGTCCTTCCAATGCACACCAAGGACCAGCAGGGGCAACCACAAACTGTGGATTGTTTTGTAGCTCCAAACAGGCTGCCCACAGCCAGTCACAGGCAACGACTGAAACTAACCTGCACCAGAGTGCCTGCCAAGAGGTCCCAAAAGAGACACACCCAGTGGCCAGATTCAGACAATATCATAGCAGGATCCAATTAGCTTCACAAGCAGCATAGGCAAAGAAAGATCTTAGTAGGCAACAGACCCTGCTGAGGCAAAATCCACTTAGTGGTGGTCAGCACCTGAACAGCACCTCATACACTGTGGACAGGGTTGATCCTCACAGTCAGCAAGCTTCAGGGTCCTCCCCACAAACAGGCCAATAGCAGTTAAGACTCAATTGCAACAGGAAGGACCACATAACCTGCCAAAGGCACATTCCTGGAGCACCCAGCTCAAGGGATCAAAGAGACTGCACCACTGGGTCCCACAGAACACCTACTATACATAAGGCAACCCCACAAAGACTGGGAGTCAAACCAGATCCATCTAATACATAAAAACAAACACAAAGAGGGAACCAAAATGGGGAGACAAAGAAGCATGCCCCAAATGGAAAAACAGAAGACATCTCCAGGAAGAAAGCTAAACAAAAAAATCGAGGCAAGCAATTTACCAGATACAGAGCTCAAAACACTGATTTTAAGGATGCTCAAGGAATGTAGTGAGAACTTCAAAAGCATGAAAAAGGACATAGAAAGCATACACAATAACCAGTCAGAAGTGAAGAATATGTCTACGGCCATACGACCCTGAACGAGCCCGATCTCATCTGCAATGAAGAACATACCAGAATGAATAAACCGTAGGTTAGGTGAAAGAAAGGCTCAAATTAACAATTTGGAAGACGAAGTAGCAGAAATACCTAATCAGAGCAGGGAAAAAAAGAAAGAAAAAGAAGTAAAAAAAAAAAAATGAGGACAGTTTAAGAGACCTTTGGGACAACATGAAGCATAACAACTGCCACATTATAGGGTTACCAGAAGGAGAAGAGAGACAGCAAGGGATCGAGAACTTCCCTAACCTGATGAAAGAAAAAGATACACGAGTCCAGGAAGCACAGAGTCCCAAACAAAATAAACCTAAGAAGGCCCACACCGAGACACATCATAATTAAAATGCAAAAGTTTAAAGAGAAAATCTGAAAAACAGAAAGGAAAAAGCAGTTTACCACCTACAAGGGAGCTCCTACAAGAATGGCACCTGATTTCTCAAAGAAACATGTCAGGCCGTTAAGAGATAGGAATGAAATATTCCAAGTGATAAAAAGCAAGGACCTATAACCAACACTATTTTACCGAGCATGCAAGAACAAATGCAGAGCTTCCCAGACAAGAAAAAGGTAAAGGAGTCCATTACCACCAAGCAATTATTACAAGAAATGTTAAAGAATATTCCTGAAGAAGAAAAGGAGGAACACAGTTATAAAGAATAAAATGGGACTAACTATATACCTATCAATAATCTATTTCCTTCCTTTCTTTCTTTTCAGAGGGGAAGGGAGGGAGAAAGAGGGAGAAAACCATCGATGCCCAATACAAATTATCAACCAGTGACCTCCCATACACGCCCTGACAGAGGACCAGCCCGCCCGCAACCCAGGCATTTGCCCCGATGGGAATCAAACCTGTGACCCTTTACTTTGTAGGATGACCCCAACCAACTGAGCCATGATGGCAAGGGCTCAATAATCATTTTAAATGTAAGTGGCTTAAATGCTCCAGCCTAAAGACATAGGTTCGCTGAATAGATAGGAAAACAAGACACATATATGTTATCTACATGAGATCCACCTCAGAAAAAATAAAGGGATGAAAAAAGATACTTCATGCAAATGAAAAAAAAAAAAAAGATGGGATAGTAATACTTATAACAAGATAAAAGAGACTTTAAAACAAACATAGGAGCACCTAAATAGATGAAGCAAATATTGATGGACATAAAGGGAGATATGCCAACAAACTGACCACAATACAGTCACAGTAAGGGATTTTAACACCCCACTGACGTCACTGGATAGATGTTCCCAAGAGAAAAACAAGGAAACAGCAGCCTCAAATGGCACAGTAGACCAGATGGATTTAATTGATATCTTCAGAGCATTTCACCCCAAAGGAGCAGAATATACATTCTTTTCAAGAGCAAAAGGAACACTTTCTAAGATACACACATTAGGACACAGAACGAGTCTCAATAAATTTAAGAAGACTGAAATCTTATCAAGTATCTTCTCTGACCATAATGGTATGAAACTACAAATCAATCATAAGAAAAAAACCTGAAAAACACACAAAGATTGGGAGGCTAAATGACATGTCACGAAATAATGAATGGCTTAACAATGAGGTCAAGGAAGAAGTAAAAAAAATGCCTTGAAATAAATGAAAATGAGAACAAAACAACTGAAAATTTATGGGACACAAAAAAACAGTTCTGAGAGGAAAATGGATAGCATTACAGGCCTATGCCAAGAAAAAAGAAAAATCTCAAATAAACAGTCTAACTTTACACTTCGGGGAACTTGAAAAAGAACAACAAACCAAATGCAAAGTTAGTAAAAGAAAGCATATATTAAAGCTCAGAGCAGATATAAACAAAACAGGATTTAACAAATAATACAAAAATCAATGAATCCAATAGCTGGTGCTTTAAAGAGATAAACCAGTTTGACAAACCTTTAACCAGATTCATCAAGGAAAAAAGAGAGATACCCAAATAACTATAATCAGAAATGAAAGAAGAGAAGTAACAAATGACACCACAGAAATACAAAGCACTGTTAATAAATTTTACCAACAAACACATGCCAACAAATTGGGACAATCTGGAGACTATGAATAAATTCCTGGAAGAAACATACAATCTTCTAAAACTGAATCAACATCGGGAAATCTGAATAGACCCATTACAGCTAATAAAATCAAGCCAGTAATCAAAACATTCCCAGCAACCAAAGTCCTGGGCAAATGGTTTCACAGGTAAATTTTATCAAACATACAAAAAAGAACTGACACCTATCTTTCGCAAACTATTCCAAAACTTTCAAGAGGAGGGAAGACTCATTTTACAAGGCCAGTATTATCCTAATTCCAAAACCAGATACAGACACTGCAAAGAAAAAAAAGTATAGGCCAACATCCCTGATGAACACAGATGCTAAAATCTTCAACAAAATATTAGCAAACCGAATCCGGCAGTCATTAAAAAGATGATACACCATAATCGAGTGGGATATATTCCGGGGATACAAGGTCGGTACAACATCTGCAAATTAACAAATGTGATACACCACATAAACAAAATGAAGTACAAAAATCACACGATCATATCAATGGATGCAGAAAAAGCATGTGATAAAATTCAGCACCCATTTCTGGTGAAAATTCTCAGCAAAGTGGAAAGAGAGGGAACATATCTCAACATAATAAAGGCCATATATAACAAACCCACAGCTAAGACCAGACTAAACAGGGAAAAACTACAAGTGTTTCCTCTAAGATTTGGAACGGAGACAGGTGTGTCCACTTTCACCACTCTTATTCAACATAGTACTGGAAGTCCTAGTCACAGCAATCAGACAAGAAGTGGAAATAAAAGGCATCCAAATTGTAAAGGAAGAAGTAAACCTGTCGTTACTTGCAGATGACTTCACACTGTATATAGAGAATCCTAAAGAGATTTAAAAAAATACTAGAACTGATACACGAATTCAGTAAATTAGCAGTATACAATATCTAGAAATCAGCTGCACTTTCGTATACCAATAATGAACTATCAGAAAGAAAAACTAAGGAAACAATACTACTGACAACTGCATCAAAAAATAATAAAATACCTAGGAATAAACCTAACCAAGGATGTAAAAGACCTGTGCTCAGAAAATTATAAGACACTGAAGAAAGAAAATTGAAGAAGATACACATAAGTGGCAGCATATACCATGTTCAGTGGGTAGAAAGAATTAACATCCTTAAAATGTCCATACTACCCAAAGCAATCTACAGATTCAACGCAATTCCTATTAAGAGACCAATGGCATAGTTCACAGAACTAGAACAAATATTCCAAAAATTTCTATGGAATCACTAAAGACCCCAAATAGTCATGGCAATCTTGACAAAGAAAAACAAACTTGGAGGAATCATGCTACCATATGACCCAGCAATTCTACTTCTGAGTATTTATCCAAAGAAACCCAAAACACTAACTTGAAAATATATATGTACTCCTATGTCCATGTGCAGCACTATTTATAATGGCCAACATATGGATGCAACCTAAGTGTCCATCGATAGATGACTGGATCAAGGTGTGCTATATATATAAAGTGGAATATTACTAGGCCATAAAAAAGGAATGCAATCCTATAAATCTTATAATTTGTGACAACATGGCTAGACCTCGAGGGTATTATGCTAAGTGAAATAAGTCAAACAGAGAAAGACAAATATCATATGGTTTCACTTGTATGCAGAGTCTAAAGAACAAACAAAACAAATAAGCCAACAAAACAAACTAACTCATAGATACAGACAACAAACTGATGGTCACCAGATGGGAGGGGGGGGTTGGGGGAATGCGTGAAAAAGTTGTGAAAGGAATTAAGTAGCACAAATTGCCATTTACAAAAATAGTCATGGGGGTGTAAAGCACAGCACAGGGAATGCAGTCAATATTGTAATAACTACGTATGGTGTCAGGTGAGTGCTCGATTTATCAGGGGTGATCTCTTTGTAAGGTATATAAATGTATAATCACTGGGTTGTATGTCTGAAATAGTATTGCATGTCAACTCTACTTGGAAAATACAATTGTTTTTGAAAAGAAGAAATGAGCACAGCAGCTCATGAGTGCATGGGGAGGTGGCCTTGGCGAGATCACCTGTCTACAGAATCTTTACCAGTCTCTCGATATTAATGTCGAATGTACACATACTCACATTTGCCCACATCTGCAAAGTAGAAGGGTCAATTTTATACAACTGATTAAAGTTACAATACACGATGGCATCTTCTGGTAACCCGTACTGAGAACGTGTGGTTACAATAATGGTGCGGGGAACCTCCTCTCCAGTGGCAGCCTTATTGTTGATCTAGAACAAGAAAAAGCATGTGATAATTATATTTAAGGTCACCGTAGTCCAATATATTTTTTTAAGCAGTGAAGAATCTTCAAGATGCAAAACGATATAACCATTAAGAGTCATGTCATTGAACTATAATAACAAGAAAATATTCATGACATATTAAGTTAAAAAGAAAACAGTTGCAGCATTAATCTGCAGGGGTGGAAGAGGACTGCACTAGGGAACTTCTCACTCCAGCCAAAGAGTTATCTTTAAAATTTTTTAAATATTTAATTTATTTATTTTTAGAGAGAGAGGGAGGGAGGGAGAAAGAGAAGGAGACAAACATCAATGTGTGGTTACCCCTTCTGTGTCCCCAAGTGGGGACCTGGCCACAACCCGGTTATGTGTCCTGACTGGGAATCGAACCGGCAACCCTTTGGTTTGCAGCACGTACTCAATCCACTGAGCTACAACCAGCCAGGGCCCAAAACGTTATCTAAAACCTTATTAATCCAACAGCAAGGTTTTGCTCACTCTTCTTCACGAATGAAATGTCCTTTTCGAAATCATATGCACCCTTCAAGGCTAAGCTTAAATTATACCTCCAAATATTCTTACTAAGACTCTCTCCTCAAACTGATCGACACTTACTATTGAGCCTCTATGTGCCCGATTAGAGTCTTACCTTGCAATTCCCACACACCTGAGTACTACCTGACATTGTTATATAACGTATTTCTTGTGTTTCTTCTTTCTTCTAAGGCCATTTCATACATATGGGCATTGTGTTCTACACTCAAAATTTTTGTCACTGTGCATTTCAAGAACTATACTTTCTTTAAGTCAAACACGTCTGCTCACATGTCTGCTCTATTGGTTCCAACGCCAGGTAACCAGAGGGGAAAAGAACACAACACTGTCTTTTTAGCCCAACACACACAGTGAGAGATTATTATCAACTCCTCTACCTTCTATTAAGGAGCTGGCCTGTGAGCAAAGAGTTCACTTTAAGCACCCTTGGGATAAAATGTTGTACAAGTAAAAAATTTTAACTCCTAAGAGGCCGAAGATCTTTGCCATGTGATTTCTTGAAAAAGCTACATATTCACTTATTCAAGTATGCATTACATATGTGGCTAAGACACAGGTCTCAAATTCCGTGGAGAATATAAAAACAGGAAATTACAATGTGCTGCGCTGGATGTAAAGATAGATCCCAAATATTACAGAAGTTACGGTACACAAAGGCACAGGGGAACTGCAAATTAAAACAACAAGGAGATAACACCTCATACTTGGCAGAATGGCTATCATCAGTTAAGTCAACAAACAAATGCTGGCAAGGATGTGGAAAAAAGGGAACCCTCATGCACTGTTGGTAGGATTGTAAATTCACGCACCCGCTGTGGGAAACAGTATGGAGGTTCCTCAAAAATTTACAAGTAAAACTGCCATATGACCCAGCAATCCCACTTCCAAATATTTAGCTGAACAAATCTAAGGATAAAGACAGGAACAGATTCTTGGAGGAGCTTTCTGAACTGAAAGTCTTAAAGATGAGTAAGAGTTAACTAGGGAAAGGATGAGTTAGTTACAGAACCAAGTTCACCATTACTCAGTGAAGCCCCAGCAGAAAATAACGAGATAGGAACACAGCAGACTCTCACTAGTGTAACCTGCTGGCTGAATCCAGAAGAGTTTTAAAATCAGACAAGCTGCCCTGCCTGGTTTGGCTCAGTCCCAGTCAGAACACATTCCTGGGTTGTGTGGGTGGGGTCCCGGGTTGGGGGTGTGCAAGAGGGAACCACACATTGATGTTTCTCTCCTTCTCTTTCTCCCCGGCTTTCCCCCCTCTCTAAAAATAAATGAAAATAAAACCTTTAAAAAATCAGACAAACCTACATAAGATGCCAATTTCCTCTGAACGCATTTCCTCATCTATGAAACAGGAATAATTATGCTTACCTGCTAGACTTATTATGAGATTTCAAGGAGATGAATGAATACCTGGTAGTACATATTATGCTCTATCATTCACTTCTCACCTGTGTAGTTGCCAGTCCGTTGCTAATAATGAATCCATTAATTGTTATCTGAATTTGTCCTCTGTTAATCATTTCGATAACTGCTTCTGCAATAGTATTCATAGGAATAACTGGCATATTAAGAGCTGTGTTACTGCTGTCTGTATTGTCTCCTCCTTCGGGACACTTCATCTTTAAAAAATGGCACAAAGTGCATCATTAGGGAAAAGATCCCAAATGCAGATAACTTTATTTCAATGACAACATTGACCAGGTTCTGACCTTCACGATTTTCACATCTGGTAAACTATCAAGAAATGCTTTGAGGTCGATGCCATTCAGAACAATCCGATTGTCATAAATGTGCCCGTTGGACTTGAAATCGATGACCGCCTTTTTCTAAGTGAGGGGGAAAAAAGTTTTAGACGTGTCTTTTAGGATGTATAGGGACAACAGCAAGAAAACAAATGACTACCGTTCTTTGCAATCCCCCCACAGCACTGTTTTTCTCCCTACCTTCAGATGAGGAAACATATTAGCATGATCGCCAATAAAGAAAGTATGGGGCATATAAGCTAATTTCTCAGAATACTGCTCAGCAACTTCGGCTGGTGAAGTTTCCTGATCCGTGATGATATAATCCATGAAAAGCGCCCCACTTGTTCCGGGGTATCCCAGCCACATTGCCTAAAAAGAAAACAAATCAGACCAAAAACTAAGAACCTTCATCCAAAGGTTCCAAAATTAAGTAGGTAAACGAATAAGGAGGACTGATTTCAATAGCCAGGAACAATCCAATAGTATTTTGTACTAACATCAGTGCTAAAATGCTTTTCCCATTTACAAAGCAAGACAGAACTACAGGGGCAAGTAAAAGTAGATTTACAGTTGTGAGTATGCAAAACACAGTTTATTCCTTCTTTTTTTTTTAATCCTCCCCCAAGGATATGTTTATTGATTTGAGACAGAGAAAGAAAGAAACATTGACTGGTTGCCCACCATTCGCACCTGGACCAGGGATCAAACCACAACGTTTTGGTGTTCGGAACAATGCTCCCACCAAATGTGCCACCTGGCCAGGGCCAGAGTTTATGCTTGTATTATTATTTATTAATTATTGTATTATTTATTTGTATTACAACTGTAAACCTCCTTTTACCCACCCCTGTATTTATACCCAACTATGGAATGCATGTCTCTGTATATATGTACTGTGAGCATTGTGTTCTACACTCAAAATTCTCTGTCCCTGTGCATTTCAAGAACTATACTTTTTGCCCTGGCCAGGTGGCCCAGTTGGTTGGAGCATCGTCCCGTACAACAAAAAGGTTGTGAGTTCAATTCCCAGTCAGAGCACATACCTAGGTTGTGGATTTGATCCCCAGTCAGGGCACATACGGGAGGCAACCGATCCATGTTTCTATCTCACATCGATGTTTCTCTCTCCGCCCCCCTCCAACCGTCTCCTTTCCTCTTTCCGAAATCAATAAACATACCCTTGGGTGAAGATTAAAACAACAAAAAAAGACCTATACTTTTTTCCCCTTAAATCAGGCATGTCTGCTCTATTATTTCTAATACAAGGTAACCAGAGGGGGAAAAAAGCACATTACTGTCTTTTTAGCCCAGTAAACATTGTGAGCGATTTTTAATTCCTTTACCTGAATAGGAGCTGGCCTGAGAGCAAAGAGTTCATTTCGAGCACCCTTGGTATAACCATTCATATTGACGAGAATGTGTATACCATCCTGATGGATGCGATCAGCTGCTTTTCCGTTGCATGGAATCTATGGAATAAAATAAAAACTCATTATGTATAATTTCAGTCCAATTCAATTAGTTTTAATGGCATTAAGAAGAATTCAGATTCCTGGATGCACAAGTGGTAAGAACATAAATTACAGTAATGCAGGGTAAAGATATGGTTATGTGCCAGTAAAACAGGCCCAAAGCACTACAGAAACTGCATATATTTGACGGGTGAACAACACGGGTTTGAACAGTGTGGGTCCTCTTAGACACAGGTTTTTTTCCAAGAACTATACTGGAAAATTTTTTGGAGATTTGTGATAATTTAGAAAAATTCAACAGACAAATCACATAGCCTAGAACTATTAAAAACAATTTTAAAAAAGTTAGTTATGCCATAAGTGCATGAGATATATAGATAGATACTAGTCTATTTCCTCATACTCCCATAAAATATACACAAATCTATTATAGAAGTTTAAGCTGATCAAAATGTACATACTTAACAAGCAGTTGAGAAGTATAAACAAAGATAAAGATGTGGTGTTAAATCATAACTGCATAAAATTATCTGTAGTACATACTGCACTAGCAATAATAATTTCAGAGCCACCTCCTGTTGCTATTGCAGTGAGCTCAACTGCTGCGAGCATCTGCTTAAAACGCTGTGTGATGCTGATCCTCTCTGTGTGAAAAGTCCCTGTCTCTGGTAAATTGCATATGGCAGTCGAAAGTGACTTCTCACAGTTCTTCTGTGCTTTCCATCACGTTTGGAACAATATCATAAACCTTGAATAAAACACCAGGCAACCCACAGAAAGTGCCACTTGTAATGCTGAAAGTGCTCCCCAAAAGCAAAGAAAAGTCACAGACATGGTAAGGAAAAAAAAAATTGAACAGATTGTTATGCAACACTGTAAATGGAGGTCTGCAGCTGTAGTTGCCTGCCATTTCAAGTACACGAATCCAGCACAGGGGCCATTAAAAAACAGAAAAGGAAATTCATGAAGTGTCTCTGCGACTATGCCATCAGTCTCAAAAACCTTGCACTTTTGTGAAGTACCTTGCTACCTTGTATTGAAAGTGCAGCTTTTATGGGGGTGTCGAACTGCTGTGAGAAAGGCATCCCTACAGATTCTAATATGATTCGAGAAAAAAAAGCAAAGTCGTTATATGACAACCTTAAAGCACAAAGAAGGTGAAGGATCTGAAGATGAAGAATTTAAAGCTAGCAAAATGAGGTATGATAATCTTAGAAAGAGGTTTGGCTTAAAAATAGCAAGGTAACAGAAGTAGCTTCTGTCAACCAAGACGCGGCAGACGAGTTCCCAGGCAACATTTAGAAAATGATTAAGGAGAAGGGAATATCTGCCTGAACAGGTTTTCAATGCAGGTTAAAGTACCCTAATGGGGGGGGGGGCAGGGATGACACAAAGGACATTTATTAATAAGGACGAGAAGCAGGCACCAGGATTTACAGCAGGAAAGGACAGACTAACTCTGTTTTGTGCAAATACAGCTGTGCATATGATCAGGACTGCCTTTATCTATAAAGCTGCTAACCCCCCACCCCACCCCTAGCCAGCACTGAAGAACAGATAAACACCAGATGGCAGTCTTTTGGTTTTACAACAAGACCTGGACAACAAGAATCCTAAGTACCTTGCTGGTAAGAGCCTGCTTTTTAGGCTTTTTTGATATAGGACAATGCCCAAGTTGAACTGGGGTTCTGGGTGAACATGTCAAAATGGACTACTTGCCCCCAAATGCAACACCTCTAATTCAGCTTCCAAATAAGGAAGTCAGAGTCATAAGGACCCGTAAGGCTCATACATGTGGTACTCCATGGAAAGACTTGTCAATTCTACGAAAGAAAGAGAACCCCGACTGAGAGAACATCATGAAAGTCTGGAAGGAGTCCTTCCGACACTGAAGATGCCATCATTGTTACAGGAGGCCGTGAAAGCCATCAAGCCTGAAACAATCAATTCCTGCTGCAGAAACTGTGACCAAATGTTGTGCGTGACCTCACAGGATTCACGACAGAGCCAATCAAGGAAATCATGAGAAAGAGATTGTGGATATGGTGAAAAAAGGCAGGGAGAGGGGCTGAAGGGTTATGGATCTTAGAGACACTGAACAGCCAACGAGCACCACACCCAGGGGAATTAACAGAAGATGACTTGAGGGAGATGAGTGCTTCGGGAGCAGTGTCAATCAACGAGGAAGAAGACAGAGAAGCAGCGCAAGAAAAGAAACTGACATCAGGCAATCTGGCAGAAGGGTGCCGATTATTCCAGGCTGCTTTTGACTGCTTTTATGCCATGAGCCTTTCTATGATGTGGACACTGTGACTAAAGCAAACAGTGGAAGACGGGTTGGCACCATATAAAAACATTTTTAGAGACATGAAAAAGCAAACACTGCAGACAGAAATTACAAATGTATTTCTGGAAACGTTATGAGTGTGCCTGCCTCTCCTGCCTCCTCTTCCACCTCTACCTCCGGTGACAGCAAAACCATCCCCTCCACTTCCTGCTCCTCCATCGACTCAATGTGAATCCGAGGATGAAGGCCTTTATGATGACTCACTTCCACTTAATGAACACAGGAAGCTATCTTGCTGTACAGTTAATAATGGCAAGAACGGTATGAATCATTTCTGCGTCATCATCATCGCCTACGTAGTCATCAATGTAGAACATCATGTGCAAGATGTGTATGGAAGTGGGCAGCCTATCCTTAAATAGGTATTACGTGAGTACCATTTCATGTTAAGTTAAAAATGCATTAGTTTTCTTACTGCTTTATAACTTCGCTTTTAAAGAATTACATTGCCATACAGCACACCTATCAGGCTGTAATCACAGTAAGTGGTTTTGTAAAAATGTAACAATGTTTCCAATATTCTGTTATGAATATGACTATACACAACATGCCACAAAAAACTTCATAGCGATTCATTCATGAGTGTATAGGCTAGGCTACCATAAAGCAATCGCATTGCTGCTGCTTCATTGTCAAGGCATAAATTGTTATACTTGTAAATAAATGTGTATTTTTCATGTTATCTTTTCACTTTTCATGTCCAGTATTAGTAACACACAGAACAGTGTTTTGAATCATGTGAGCCAATAGTGAGACAGGTTCTGACAGATGACCCATTTTGTAAACAATGTTACATGACTGATAAACACAGTTCAATGCTATAAATATATTTTCTCTCCATTATGACTTTAACATTTTCTTTTCTCTAGCTTACTTTATTGAAAGAACACAGTATATAATACATATGACATAAAAATGTGTTGACTATTTGTTATTAAAAGGCTTCCAGTCAACAATAGGCTATTAGTAGTTCAGTTTTGGGGGAGTCAAAGGTACACATGGGTTTTCAGCTGCACGAAAGTCAGCATCTCCCGCATTACTCAAGGGTGTACTATACAGAAGCTGTTTACTTCCAGACTGAATATCAGAATAACAAGCCTTCATAGAGTAGTTGGTACTTGAAATGGGCCTTCAAAGATGGATGGAAGTTTAAGGGAGTTGGGCAGAATACACTCTCAGTAGAGAACAGTAGGAATAAAGAACCAGGGTAAAGTGTATGGTAGGTTTAAAAAATGACAAGTGAGCACTTCCATTTGGTATAGGGTATACACAAGGGTGAATGGTGGGTGAAAAGTATTGGCAAACAAGGTCGTTGTCACACTTAGAAAGGTTGTGAAGGCCATGCTGAAGAGTTTAGATTCAGTCAATAAGCAATGAGTCCTTGCCCTGGCTGGTGTGGCTCAGTGGATTGAGTGCTGGCCTGCAAACCAAAGGGATGTCAGTTCGATTCCCAGTCAGGGCACATGCCTGGGGTTGCGAGCCAGGCCTGCATTAGGCGGCGCAGGAGAGGCAACCACACATTGATATTTCTCTACCTTCTTCTCCTTCCCTTTCCCTTCTCTGAAAATAAATAAATAAAATCTTTATTTCTCAGAGGTGGATGGTGATATGTATGATTCTCAGTCACAAAGATCACAACCCTACATCAAAAATGGTCATGTATACTTCCGATGCAACAGCTACATTGCAAAAGTTGGTACATGTCATGTATTAAATGACAAGTCTCATAACCCTCCTGCTAAGACTTTAAAGACTCATATGAATCACAAGATATACTATACATTGCATATCACTACCAGTCACTGAAGTGGCCAATAGAATCTATACAAAAATCATTCTAGTCTGTACCCTCAGCAATTTAGTAACCTCACAGGTTTCTATCTTAATTTAGCATAAAACTTAAGCTCCTAGAACACAGGTGGCAAATACAAGGCCCACGGGCCAAATCCGGCCCTCCACCTTATTTTATCTGGCCCAGCACCTTGTTTCTACCCAACGGCAGCGCCAAGCTCTTGCTTAACTGTTAAGGAGCAGTTACATTTATACAGTCCTAAAATTACACTCGGCCCTTTGAAGGCAACTGCGAGGTTGATGTGGCCCCCGGTGAAAATGAGTTTGACATCCCTGTCCTAGAAGAAACAGCAATAGAGCAAGCATAGAAACGAAGAAACCAAAGGTCAAGTTCCATGAAAACAGATGAACCATTTTTAAATGACCTATTTCTTCTTTTTCCAGGCCACCATTTTGTTCAATGTATTCAGCTAATATTAAGTGTCTACCGTCACAAGTGCTGGCTCAATTCCCAGAAAAGTTTTATGCCCAAACACAAACATACCACATTTCTATTTCATTTCTCTCAGCTAAATCCATGCCTCTTATAAATGTAAATGATCAAGGAAATACGATCAAAAGCAATTGCCCAGAGGTAGGAGCTGACGTTAAATACCTGTCATGAAAAATACAATAGGCCAATGGTTTTAGTTACTATTTGCTCAAAACACAAAGGTGGCAGGGTAAGCGTTTCACGCACCTGAGAGAGATCAATGAAATGATTGGCTTCTGCCATCACCTTCACCCGGAAGTTTGTGCCATCGTCTGGGCTCAGAGCATAACAGAACACCTGAAAGGCAGCACACAGCGTATTTAATGACCTTGGCCCGAACCTTTCCAAAGGACACTGGGCTTAACACCTGACAGTGCCAATAAAGACACACTGTGTCTCTATTTGGTTTGTCTTACAAACAAAGAGTGATGGTAGGGAAACACAGATCTTACCTCAAATTTATCAGGATTGTGCATGCCTGGAATGGACTGCATAAGGTGAGAAGTAGGATGATTCCCAAAGTCAGAACTCACATAGCCCACACGCAGTCGACCATCACTGAGCTTCAAGTCCTTTGGATGTTCATATGGTGGTTTATGAAGGACATTAATCTACCAATGGAATCCAGAGCATGTTAATCAAGTTGAGTCTACATGCAAATATTCATCTAGAAAAAAATGACTAAAACACAACACCAACCCTGCACCTCACTCCTGTTGGGAATGATTTGCCCAAAATACTTCCTTTAATTCACATAGCCAATTCAATGCAACCTTAGCAGTTTATATAATATGCTTCATACTTTTGCCTGTTCTCTCAGAAATAGCCTGAGCAAATCTGAAAGTTGTAGGAAGGAGGCAGTGTAGACAGAGCATGACAAGCCCTGCATTTTACAAAATTTTGTAGGGAAGTTTTTGAGAAAAAAAAAAACAGAATATATACCTAGAAAGCAAATTTCCACCTTCAATCAAGTATGTACTGCTCTAGTTCTCAAAAGTGAGTATAAAACACCACACACTTTATTAAACATCATGGTTTTCTTTCTCTTTTAATTTTCACTGAATTTATTGGGGTGATATCGCTTAACAAAATTATATGGTTTCAGAGGTACACTTCTCAAATACATCCTCTGTATGTTGTCTTGTGTGTTCACCACCCAAAGTCAAGCCTCCTTCCATCACCATTTGTCCACCCTTTTACCCTCTTCTACCTCCCACACCCCCTTTCCCTCTGGTCATCACCCTGCTGTTGTCTGTGTCTATGACCTGATTTTGTTTTTTTTTTCCTTTTGGCTTAATCCCTTCACCTATTTCACCCACCCTCTCATCCCCCTCCCGTCTGACAGCTATCTGTCAGTTTTGTGTACCTATGAGCCTGTTTCTATGTTCTTTTGTTCACTGGATGCACCTGGAGAGTATTAGGCTCAGTCAAATAAGCCAATCGAAGAAAGACAAATACTATTATGATTTCACTTATACGTGGAATCTAATGAGCATTGCAGCTTTCAAATGAAAGAAAAACACCATCGGTCCATTGTTAGTATTTGGGTTAAGAATTTCACCCTAGCTGGTGTGGCTCAGTGGACTGAGTGCCAGCTTGGGAACCAAAGGTTGCCAGTTCAATTTCCAGCCTAAGGCACATGCCTGGGTCGTGGACCAGGTCCCCAGTAGGGGACGCACGGCAACAACACTGATGCTTCTCTCCCTCTCTTTCCCTCTGTCAAAAAATAAACAAACAAAATCTTTAAAACTAAGTAAATTCTATTAAAAGAATTCCACCTTGTGGGATGGCCTGCGTTCTAACCGAAACAGGATGCAATGGAAGGGGCTTCCGTGGTGGCTGACAGTTTCATGTCTCATCTTGGATGGGGTTTACCTAATGATACCTTACCAAGCAGCACATGTGATTCATGTAGTTTCTGTAAGTGTTTTACCTTACAACCAAAAGATCAAAGCAAAAGAGTCACACCTTATCCAAGCAGAGGTTCCCGTGCCTCTCAGCAATAGCCTTCCTGAAGCCATGAGAAAGAGGATACAGCATGCTATGATGAGGATGCACAGAGGGCAGCCTGTTCTTCTCTAACTGGTCAGCCACGATGCTGACCAACTTCTTCATTCGCTCATCATAGTCTGTCCAGTCACAGACAATCTAGAGGAGGCAAAAAAAAAAAAAGTTATACAGAAAACACTGATGCGGGATTTCACATTTTATTTGTCTTTGGCCTAAAGAATGTCAGTCAGATAACCTACTCAACAATGCTGGCTCCAGGCAGGCTTTGATTAGTATAGCACATAACAATACAAAAGTGATTACAACACGGGTCCCCAGTAGGGGGCATGTGAGAGGCAACCATGCACCAATGTTCCTCCCCCTCTCTTTCTCCCCTTCCCTCTCTCTAAAAATAAATAAATAAAATTTTCAACGCCCCCCCCTCCAAAAACACAAAAGTGATCACAACACAGCAAGCCAATCACTGGCCTGTTATTCTTTACCTGCAGGCAATGAGCCAAGTTGCAATAAGCATCCGGAAAATCAGGTTTCAGTTTCAGAGCAGTGCGGTAAGAAGCTATTGCTTCTGGAATATTTCCCGAATCCTGGAAATAAAGAGAGTGGAGTGGTTAAAACGTTGCTGAAAATCAAACATTAGGGGCCAAGATGCATGCAGTATAATAAACAGGAGTACCTTGTGAATAGAAGCCAGATTGCTATGGGCATCTGCAAATGCAGGGTTAATCTGAATGGCCCGAGTGTAACACTGCAAGGCTCCCTGGACGTCCTGCATCTCCTTTAGCGTGTTCCCCATGTTAGAGTAGGCATCAGCAAAGGTGGGACTGATTCTAAAGGAGAGGACATAGGTTTCATTTACTGGATAGAAAAACCTTTAGACCCCCTGTAATGTGGATTTAGTCTGTTGTTATCAAAAGTCATTTCAGCATGCCATTTAAAAATTTAACAAACACAAAGAGAGGGCTGTGAGTCTCTTACCGAATAGCCTCCTTATAATGCATCAGAGCTTCCTGCAATTTTCCCTGCTGCTGCAATACACTTGCTAAATTTGAATGGGCAGCAGCAAACTCTGGGAAGACCTATAAAGAGGCAAGAAAACTGAGGTTCAAAAAAAAACTGCTAGAAAAGCAGTAATGACTTAACCACAGCAAGAACTTTGCTCAATTACCTTTATACCCCTACTTTTCTCTCTGCCTTCCCCAAGCCTACTCATTCTTCAAAGACGAGTAGTTCAAATTCTATTGGGTTGGCCAAAAAGTTTGTTTCCTTTTTCTCTGTATGATGGCTCTAGTAGTGCGCACTCGTCTTTAACTTCATTCAAAACAATTTTGTTAGCCCTGGCTGGTGTGGCTCAGTGGACTGAGCATGGGCTTGCAAACCACAGGGTCACCAGTTCGATTCTCAGTGAGGGCACATGGCCGGGTTGCAGGCCAGGTCCCCAGTAGAGGGTGCGTGAGGGGGAAACAAAACATTGATGTTTCTCTCCCTCTTTTTCCATTCCTTCCCCTCTCTAAAAATAAGTAAGAACTTTTTAAAATTATCTTAAAAACCAATTCTGTTACGATTGTATTGTGACAGCTGTCATATCAGCATGCATTTAAAAAAAATTTTGTGCAGCCATTTTAATATGGAAGGTGAAAGAAGATATGTAACATTTTTTGGTGTTTTGTGCATTATTATTTCAAGAAAGGTAAAAACGCAACTAAAATGCAAAAGGTGATTTGTGCAGCACATTAAGAAGGTGCTGTGACCTATCAAACATGTCAAAAGTGGTTTGCAAAATTTTGTGGTACTACTGACATTCTGGCCAAATTATTCTTTGCTGTGGGGCTGCCTTATGCATTGGAAGATGTTTAGCAGCACCCCTGCCCTCTACCCACTAGAAGCCAATATCGGGAGATAGCCTACGTACTCAAAATATCCAAATCAATAGTTATTAGTGAAAATGAAATCCTGGCTGCTGTGGCTCACTGAATTGAGTGCTAGACTACAAACCCATGGATCACCAATTCAATTCCCACTCAGGGCACATGCCTGGGTTGTGGGCCAGGTCTCCAGTAGTGGGTGCTCGAGAGGCAATCACACATTGATGTTTCTCTCCCTCTCTTTCTCCCTTCCTTCCCCTCTGTCTAAAACATAAATAAATAAAATCTTTAGAATAATAAGTAAAATCTTTAAAAAACATTTTTTTAGTATTTTTTTTAAAAAGAAAATGAAAAATTTGTCTTTTATTTTACGAAAAAAAAAAAAAACTAAACAGACCTTTTGGCCAACCCAATACCTCTTCTTTTATTTTATACCTCTCCTTGTTTTAAAAAATGAGACAGACTTCTCTTCATCTTAATTTATGCTAATCACTCCAGCTTCTCCCTCTTCTGAAATCTCTCACTTCCAAAGTCCTACCACACCCACCAACCACTATTAAAGCCACCAGGTACTGAAAGGATAGATTTATTGGTAACTTCTCTTGAACCATAGCTTACTGCTACTCCATTTTTTCTGTGCAGATCTCATCAACCCATAAATTATCAAAGTCAATGTAGGAATTTTCTTAAATGTCACACAGGATCTCACTCGTCCCTTAGGTATTTGATTATTGGTTCAATGAATGAGTCAACCACTATTTTCACAAAAGAGGTAGTTAACAGGGCAACCTGAACTGCCCTCCTTTACCATCACAGAGACAAAATACCCAGCCCCATCACCCTCAACATACTTCTAATGCTTTCCGATACAAGCGAACTGCCTCTTCAATGTTTCCCTGTTCTCGTTTGATATTGGCTAGGTTATTCAGTGAGTCGGCATGGGTGGGGCACAGCCGGAGAGCTGTATTATAACAATCTTCTGCTTCAGCAACCTAGGAAACAAAGCACACTATTCAAAACCTATACAGAGGACTCCCAGAACCACCACCCATATTGTTCTAACAATTGCTTAGTTGAGCCTAATAATGGCTGGTGAGATTCCAGAAAAGATATTTTTGCCATTCTTCCTCTCAACCAAAAACTCCAAAGGAAAACAATTTAACACCTCAACACTTAACACAGCATGTACAAAAAGACTTTTTAAAATCATACCAGGTAACAAGGAAATAAACTGAATAAAAATCCTTACACTGCCCTTCTCTTTGAGAGCATTGGCTAGGTTGCAGTAAGCATCGGGGAAATGTGGTTGCAGTTCAATAGCTCGCCTGTAGGTGTCTATTGCCAGATCTATTAGGCCTTGCTCATAGTATACACAAGCCAGGTTGCCGTGCACCACTGCATGATTTGGACTCAAGCTTAGAGCACGAAGGTAAGCTGCCACAGCTCTGTAAATAAAAACACACACACACAAAATGCAACTAAGTTTTAATGGATGCTTTGTTACAACTAATTCATGCTATACTATACCTAAGTGTATCAATTAATCAAAATTAGTTACAATTAATTCATGCTATAGTATCGTTAACCTCGATCAAAATTGCACATTTATAAAATATAGTTTTACACAGAAAAGTTTTCTATTCCCATATAAGAAATAGGCTTTCTTTTTGACAACAACACAAAAGTTCAAAGTCAAGATTTACCTAGCTCTCTGAATCAGATCAAAGGAATAAGTTAGTCTAAAAGGTAACCATTTCAGCCCTGGCTGCTATAGCTCAGTGGGTAGAACACAGGCCTTCAAACCAAAGGATTGTGGGTTTGATTCCCAGTCAGGGGCCCATGCCTGGGCTGCTGGCCATGTCCTCACTAGGGAGTGCACCAGAGGCGACCACACATTGATGTTTCTCTTCCTCCCTTTCTCCCTCCCCTCCCCTTTCTAAAAATAAATAAAATCTTGAAAAAAAGAAAATAAAAAATAACCATTTCGATGTGCTTTTTTTAATAAATAAAATTTCAACTGAACTCTGAATGAGGATAATGGCTTTGTGGAAAGCCAACAATCAAGTCAGGCAACAATACCTATAAATAAAAGGTAACGAAGCAGACTTGATTGGGGCAAAGCAACATACTAGAAAAGGAAAATAGGTTTCAGTAGATCACTGTCATAATTTCAGTCTAAACCCTCAAGTGTCAATACAACAAAGACGCAAGAAAAGTATCAAGTAGAACATTCTCTCACCTGTCAAAAATCCGTGCCTCTTTCAAGACATTTCCTAAATTGATATAAGCATCCAGAAAATTGGGATCGAGAGTGACAGCCTGAAAGGTACAAGACAGTTACTTAGAGCAAGTTTCAGCTTCGGATTAGCTTCCCAATTACAATTTTTATTGAGATCATTTTAGACCTCCAATTACCTTTTCTAGGACATTAAATCTTATTTCTTTCATTTTTAAAACCCAATTATTTTAATGCCTACTCGTTACTCACAAATCTCAGTGTGATTGAAATAACTTCTCATGTAATATAAGGGCAAAATGTGTCCTGAAGGGAAAAATTTTTAGTTGGGTCTACTCCAATTTCAGTGAGCTGAGTACTTCTAATGGTTGGCCTTATTTTATTAATGATTCATCAGCCTAATTCTTCTAAAAAAAAATAATGGCAGGAAGCAGCAGCAAACTCCAATTGAAAAAGCAACTTTCAATTGGAAAGTTGTTACAAGTATACATTCAGTAAGACCCTTAATAAGCTATGGAATTAGGTTATTAATTCACTCACTAAGATATGTTACTTCAAGGAGAAACTAACCATTAAATGGTTGCATCCAGACACTTCTGAAGTTGTCTTAAAATACAACCAGCTATATCTAGAGCAGTGATTCTCAACCTTGGCAGTATATTCAGAATTTGCCCCCTAAAAGGTGCCCAGCCTTCATCACAGGCCAGTAAAATTAGACCCTTTGAGGATGAGGCCAGGACAACCATATCTTTTATAAGCTTCTTGTATTCCTACTAAGGTAGGTAATCAGTGAGCCAAGAGGGATGCAATAAGCCCTGGCTGGTGTGGCTCAGTGGATTAAGTGCCAGCCTGGGAACCAAAGGGTTGCCGGTTGGATTCCCAGTCAGGGCATATGACTGAGTTGTGGACCAGGTCTCCAGTAGGGGGCGCACAGCAACCACTCATTGATGTTTCTCTCCCTTCCTTTCTCCGAAAGTGAATAAATAAAATCTTTTTTAAAAAACAGAGGTGCAATAACTGCAAACCTTAACTGAAAAGGTAAAGGTAATAAACTGTGAATATGTTAAAGATTCACAAAGAACACTTCCTCTTCACTTAGATGGCAACTCTATAGTAAAGACAGCATGATGCTGTTGTGGAATTGTGCACCTGAAACCTGTATAATTTTTTTAAATCAGTGTCACTCCAATAAATTCAATAAAAAGGAAACAAAGACAGGATGATGCACTTAACTTAAATTGTCTATGGTCATGGATATCCACCCCTAAAACTTTTAACACTTTGTTATGATAAATTTCAAACATCTACAAAAGCAGAGCAATATAAGCAACCACCAGGTCTCTATTATCCAGCTTCAACAATTAATCATGCTCAGTCTTTTTTAGTCTATATTCCAGTCTAACTCCCCCTCTTCCCAGATCACTTTGAAGCTGACTGCAGACATAACAGTCCATCTGAAAATATTTCAAAATGTATCTCAGGAACAAGGCGGAACACCTGCTCCTCCCCGCATAACCGCAATGCCGATATTACACCTACGAAACTGACAGCCAAGTCCTTAATATCGAATAGCCATTCAGTAGTGCAATTCCTTGTCAACTTTGAGTCAGGATCCAAGTAAGACCCATCCAATTTGTCAACATGACTTTGTCATTTTCTTTTCATCTCTTAATTAAAGGTTTCATTTAAATCCCCAGTTTTATTCCTGTAATTTGTTGAAGAAATCAGCTCACTCTCCTGTACAGCTTCTCATGAGTTGGATTTTGCTGATTGCATCCCTACAGTGTCTTTTAACACATTTCCTTGTCCCATGTGTTCCCTATAAACTGGTACTTAGAACTACAAGCTTAATCCAATTTGGGTTCTTTTCTCTTTTTGTAAGGTTACTTCCCTTGTGGAATTGTTTACTTCTATCACAAGGTATGCAATGTCTGATTTGTCTTTTTTTGTGCCACTGATAAATTCCTAAGTCTATTAATGGTAATACTCTGATTCTATGATTCCTTCTTTATTTTTAAAGATTTCATTTATTTATTTTTAGAGAGCGGGGAAACAGAAGGAGAGAGAAACATCAGTGTGTGGTTGCCTCTCTCATGCCCCCTAGTGGGGACCTGGGCCGCAACCCAGGCATGTGTCCAGACTGGGAATCGAACCAGAGACCTTTGGGTTCACAGGCCTCCGCTCAACCCACTGAGCTGTACCAGCCAGGGTCCTTCTTCATTTATTAGCCGGAATACTTTTATAAAGAAACTTTCCCCTATCAACTATTGGGTTACCCCGAGGTCAGTTCATACGAGGGAGGGAGGACCTATGATTTATTCTTCCCTTTTCAGTTTTCAAAATAAGTTACTCCTTATCATACAAAGGTAACCAATGAATTCCTTCTGAGTATAATCATGAATTCATGTATCTTTAATGTATTTGACAAGTTTCAATATGTTTCAGTTATTTTTTCCTACTGATGCTCAAGTCCCATCTCTAGCCAGTGGAGGCCTCTTCCACTTGCCTCCTGAGTCTTTTTCGACACGATCAAGGTAATATATCAAAGCTTCCTGGCTTTCTGGTATGACACTCCAGATTAATTAATTTCTGGTAAGGTACCCCAGGTTAATTTTGTACATTCCCTACCGTAGATCCGGAATCAGCCTTTGCTCCAAGAAGCCCTGCTTCTTTACAATAAAGCTGTCTGGTTTTTTTTAAAGAATTTTTTATTACTAAAATATATTTTCAATGCAAAACTGGAAACTGCTATATAATATATACCATCCAGCAAATGCTGTTGTCGTACTGTCAAAGAAGCAAAGACATTATGTGCCTGGTTAAGTAAAGGCTTATTACTTAGTTCTAGTAGAAATATCTTACGCACGTGAGCACTTCATAATACCAATTATTAATTCAATGACTAACCTTTTCAAAATGGTGAATTGCAAGCCAAATTTCTCCTTGTGCATTGAAAACACAGCCAAGATTACTCCAAGCTACTGCAAAGTTCGGTTGCGTCTCAATTGCTTTCAAATAACATGCCTTAGGAGGGGTTAATGAAAGAAGATGGGAGGGGAAGGAGGTAAAGGGAAAGGGGAAAATTTGTAAAGGGAAAAAAAAAGATTGGGGGGGGGGGAAGAAGGTGATATCATTATTCCTTCTCTGACCAGCCAAAAGTGACCCTGCAGCATAGGCTCGCTTGCGCCAAAACTAAAGCGCTGCCACAGCTGGCTGCTCCTGCGCCTGCGCCACCAGAACCCAAGTGCAAACCACCATGTTCAGTTCTGCCAACCAGCGACCAACCCTTATACTGGGACTTTTCCGGGAAGTCAGTTGCCTTAGGACTCTAGGCAAGACTTCTCTCACCTGAACACCTAAAAACTTGTTATGTTTGCAAGTGCTAGAGGGCGCCACTTCAAGCCAAGTTTTCCCAGCACTCCCTCAACCGGTTTCCCAAAGTGTATTCCCTGAGGTGTTAATAGGCATTACTGAAAAAGAGGTTTTCATGATCAAATAAATTAGAATAGGTTGCTTTACTACAGGACTTCCCTAAGCCTTTTTAATAGTATATATGGCGTTCCCTGATCTCAGCTGACTGTGGACCTCTTCCTTCACTGGGCATTTTCTTTTGTTAGAATGGGTACTATAAAACACATTTTGGAAAGTGCTGTTCTGAACCATAATGTTCCTCACTAACACCAAAACTGTGCTACTGGAAAAAAAAAAAAGTGTTTCTGCCAACTCAGTTACGTCCTTGCGGTGTCCCTATCTCCCAAGGGGGGGGTGAGGCTGAAACCTCCTATGACAGGATTGCACCTAGGTTGAGGTCCCTGTAATGCGAGCGCAAACATCGCTTGCGCAACCTAACAGCATCGCACTGCGCAATCGCTGCGAACTGCTGCGCTACATAGAACACCCCTAGACGCAGCAAACGGCCAACCAGATCCATTAATCTACTAGACAGGCCCATAGAGAATATTTGCTTAATGAGATTAGCTGGACTTGAGGTAGGTTAAAACCCAATTTTATCCAAAAAGGCTACAGAATAGGGCTGAGGGAGCCAGTCAATCAGATTACTCATCTAGTCAACCGTTCACAGGGGCTCATTCGCACGCATTGCGCATTAACGCTGCGCAGCCTTTGCGCTACTGCAGGGTCACAGCGCATCATCAGGAGAGCAGAATGCTGCAATCCAAACAAAGAAGAAAAAAGGAAAAAAATGAACAACAAGAAGAGTTAGAAGCTTTTACTAGTAAATTATCTAATAATTTTTAATATCAATTAACTTTTACTTATCTTTGACAGAATTGTGGCTATAGTTTAAAACATTCTCTTACATAACTTGCTTGTAAATAAAATTATTTTAAGCTGTTTCTGAAGCCACAAGACAGAAGATTCAGGCATGGAGGCAAATTGTTTTGCTGTGGCAGTTACAAACCCGTTACCATATTTCTCATCATGTGACTTTTCGGTGCGTTCCTTGCTGGAAGAGGAGGAGGTGTGTGTCTGCCCTAGATCCAGGCCTCGAGCTCCCTTCAGCGAGGCACCTTACGCATGGAATAGGAGGTTTCACCCACCTGAAACCTTCTAAATACAATATCAATGGTGAAAAACCAAAAACAAGAGAGAAAATAAAAACAAGATCATTAGTAAAAGTTCAACAAAGCAATCGAAATTCTTTGGATGTCTATTACATATGGGAATGAGGACAGTCTCAAGTCTGTAACATGGGAAACATGCAGAAGGGAGAGGGTTAATCAGGGCTATTGCATACAGCAGGGACTTTTGCTGGAAGAAAGGCTCTTCGTTTTCTACAAAGGCAACATAATTTTGCTTCCGTCTACTAGGAATATGCTGGCTTGAATTTTCAAATGCACTGATTACAAAAGAAATACATTGCATTTCACTCAAGAGTATTTTCTTGTTCACTAGTTCTCACAAAAACAGAATAACATTTTTCAAACTAGGTGTCTCCAGAGCTCTGAAATAAAGAAGTCAGCAACCTAAGGCAGGCGCAATGTCTCAGCCTAAACCGATCTCTAAAGCTGCAGTGAAGTGCAATTCATGTTAGCTGTCCGCTTGGTGGGGTGACAATTAATAGGAGCTTATCGAATATTTGTTCTATAAATTACCAATTGGATTTATCAGCTAGATTGAAGTCAATTACTACAATTCATTAGCTGGAAACCTACATAAGGTTAATCCAAAGTGTCAGCAGAATTTACAAGCTATGCACTTAAAACTAGTGCCTTTGAACACGAGATGGTGCTAAAAAGCCTTCCTCCTCCCTGGACGAAGCAAACAGACAGCTACGCTGCGCATACACTCCACGCATTAGCATGCGCGTGGGGCTCAGAGCAACAGGTGGGAGTTTCAGAAGCATTCTGGTTTCTCCCCACTCCTCACCCCTGCAGCGCGGTTGCGTAAGGTGGCTTGTAACAAGGCAATTTCATTTATAAATTTAATTTAAAATTATACCAAATGCTTTAATAACCCAACCTGGTGTTCAAATTCATTATTTGGAAACACAGAATGCTAAAAGCCACCTTTCCACTTTGGCAAGTTTTCTTTCGATCAGTCCATTTCCCAAACAAACCAGCTTTGCCCTTTTTTTTTTTTTAAGGAGGTGGGGTAGGGAGGAGTAAAAGAAGGAAGTAAAGAAGAAGAGAAGGCAGATGACTGGGATTGGAAAAGAGGAAAAGGGAACTTGGAGGAGGGAGTGGGGACAAGAAGGGGCAGGATATTCCAATTATGTAATTTGCAATCATTTTAACAGCCTTTCTTCCACTGTAAAAAGGGTGAGGAAGATGAAGGGAGGAAGGTTAAATAAGAATTTAAATGCCAGTATTACAGGGTAACATTTGGATGAAGTTCTTCTCCACTTACAAGCCACAAAGGACTTAGAAGAGCAGCACTTTCAATGGCACCTGCATCATAAGGCGTCTTGAGCCAAATCACAGGCGCTCTGCTTGTCACCAGCAGGCAAGCCTCAGATTTGAAGGAATGTTATTTATTCCCACATAAGATCACGTCGGAGCCCATTGTTATAAAGACGATCTAGCTCAGCAGAAAGGCTCCAAGACGTTCAGGTTCTTGCTTTACCCCCAGATTTAGAACAGATATGCCAAAGCCTGGCCCTGCTCTAGTCTGAGGCGATTCATGCCGTCAGTTTTCCTCAGTTTCTTAGGACTGTTTTGTGAAGACAGCTCAATGAAGAGTTGAAGACTTGGCAAAAAGTACAAGTTTTCATAACACTGATGTTTAAATGTGCTCTAGCAAACACCTACCTTGGCCTCTTCCAAGCGACCCAGGGCTTTGAGCAGGTTCCCCAGGTCACTGCGAACACAGTACAAATCCTAGAAACCCAGAGACAGTGCCATTAGTTACGCTCTTTCGCAACTGAAAGCAGCTTGAAACAATTGTATGCATCCAGCTTCCTGTCATTTTAGTCTGTCAACTAAAGCCACTGCTTGACAAATGTTAAGTACAGAACCACAATCCCTCACCCTCAATTTCAAATTCCAAAAAGTTCCAAAAACTCATCTGATGATTCAGCCTGGCCTGAACTGGCACAAAGTTATTTATATAATTTATTGAGCCCACTTAGTGTGAATACTCATACCTTTTCTGGCAGAAATATAAATTTGTTTCACTGCTCCAGGTGCTGCTCCAGACCCACCTAGGAGTTCTATACACGGTATTAGTAGCTCTCTAAAATCCCCAAAACTCTGGATTTTGAAATGCATTTGATCCCAACAGTTTCAGGTAAAAAACTATGGGTTTCTCCTCCCTCCAAATGTTAGTCATGTTAAAAAAAATGTTTGTTTAACTATTTTGCTCATGGTTATAATGAATCACTCCTGTATCAAGGGCCAAAAATTTTCCATAGTAAAAAAAGAGTATTTAGCCATGACTAGCTATCAGCAAACCTAGCCCTAGGCTGTCGGGCATATTTTAAAAAACCTGACTTCGGCCCTGGCTGATGTGGCTCTGTGAATTGAGCACCTGCCAGCAAACCAAAAGGTAGTCAGTTTGATTCCCAGTCAGAGCACATGCCTGGGTTTTGCTGCCCAGGTCCCCAGTAGGGGGTGTGTGAGAGGCAGCTGATTGTATTTCTCCCACACTGATGCTTCTCTCCCTCTTTCTTCCTCTCTCTAAATGTAAATAAATAAAAGTCTTCAAAAAAAATAAAAACCTGACTTCATTTCACTGTTAGAAAGAAGGATTTCCATCCAACCAAAGCTTCAATCCTGGCACCTGCCACAAGATTATTCATTAGTATTAACGGTCATTGGGTTGAGTAGGTGAATAACGAAAAGCAGTTGGCTGTGCTTTTCATTAGCAGCACAATTGTGTTGCTAGTCATCTGACTCACCAGTCCGTTCATCAGTATAAAAAGACCCATCATCAGAACAGTGAATTTAAATTTTTATGCATCCATTTGCCTTTGTCAGTCAAATCTGTCAGTCAACAGGCAGAGACAATGGCAATAGGGAGTATAGGCTTATCATTCCAGACTGTTCCATGGGTGGAAGAGCCTTGTATTAAGTCACAGAAAGTTAAATTTTGTCAAATGCGCCACAGCATCATCACATATAATTATTCTATATGCAACTGTATTAGAACCAGGTGATTAATTTTACTGATAAGCAGCTTTTGTAACTGTCTGTTATCATCCATCAGGTGAACTGAAAGCCAGCCAGCAGATACTCTCCAACAATAATCATCCAAGGAGCTTACACCTTTTATCATTGATAGGTCAGATCCTGTCTTGTATTATAATCCACAACTTCCCCCCCAACAATCTCCCTAATTCCTAACAAAGTATTATACACAAAATAAGCACTCAAAAAATTTTTTAATTACTTTTACAGAGAGGGGAAGGGAGGAAGAAAGAGGGAGAGAAACATCCATGTATGGTTGCCTCTCACACCCCCAGCTGGGGACCTGACCCACAACCCAGGCATGTGCCCTGACTGGGAATCAAACTAGTAGTGACCCTTTTGGTTCACAGGCTGGCACTCAATCCACTGAGCCACACCAGCCAGGGCAGCATTCAAATATTTAAATGTGACACTTGCATAGCAAATTTAAACAGCAGAGCAGAGAGCAAGTCACAGAAATTGTGCTCCAGCAGGCCAGAAAGAAAGCAAGCATTCATAGTGTGAACTACCTACAGGGCAAGTCCTGTGGCAAGAACTGCAGACAGCCTCTAGGATTTCAGAGCTGTCCCCCATTGACGACTAGCAGAAAAAGGGACTCCTGTCAATACCAGTGAACTTGGAAGAGGACCCAAGCCCAAGATGAGGACCCCTGGCCAACGCATTCATTTCAGCCAGAGATCTGGAGCAGAAAATCTAGCCACACTGTGCCCAGATGTATAAAAACTGTAAGGAAAAACATTTGTATTATTTTTAAGACACTATTTGTGGTAACTTTTGAGACCACAATAGGAAACTAAACACTTATGCTATTCACGAATTTTAGGGGCTCAGATGATGCAAAGGGAACCATAAAAAAAAAAAAAAAGCAAAGCAGCCCTGGCTGATGTGGCTTAGTGGATTGAGCACTGACCTGCAAACCAAAGGGTCGCTGGTTCAATTCCCAATCAAGGCACACCCCCAGGTTGTGGGCCAGGCCCCCAGTAGAGGACATGTGAGAGGCAACCACACACTGATGTTTCCCTCTCTTTCTCCCTCCCTTACCGTCTCTCTAAAAATAAATAAATAAATAAATCGATAAATCTTTAAAAAAATAGCAGAGCAGAGAAGAATAGAAATCCATGGTTTCCCACAGTGTAGCTATACAGAACACCCTTACAGCTGGCCATACTGGGTCATTTCCATGATCTATCCCATCTGTCTGCCCATCAAGCAGTGACTGGTGTTTTGGGAGAGAATGGCTGTCTCTACTGACCTCAAGCATAAGAAGCTAATATTAACAGTAATTCTCAAAACATTATAAATATCATTGCTCTTATTACAGACTTCTCCTCCCCTCATGAGTCTAAGCACTTTTTAACCCTATTTATACTGTCAGAAGTAATGAATTCTATAATCTCGACATCTACTTTGTATGATTTTTCTCTACACTTTAAAGGACTATCCTTCTGTTTTTGCAAACCATGACTGAGCTATCCTGTTCACATAAGCTCCTACTGTACCCGATTACTGTGGTTATACATAGCTTTGGACTTTTACCAATTCCAACGTCTTTTCTGAGCCATAATAATCAGAAGTCTTGCAATAATTCTCCAACAATGACCCTAATGGGCTATACATCATAGCCAACTGTTGCATAATTTTACCCTCTAGTTTCTATAAACTCTTGGATGGCTGCCACCCCAGTCCTGATGGTGTATCTATCTATATTCAGTTATATCATCGAGATCCATTACAGCATACTAAATCACGTTAGCACAATGACTGTAGTTAAAAATAGATTATCTTCAAGATCACTGTAAGATAATCAATAAGGCAGTTTTAGAAAAAACATAAAACATACCATACTAAATAAATATAAACTAAATGTAACAGTGAAATCTGATGCTCCCACTTGAGGATCCAAACCTTATGCATGAACACCTTATGTATGAAGGTGGTAATTCTTCAATGGAGAATTACCACCATTCTCCCAAAAGTTCAAAACCTAACACATGCATTGTTTCATTTGCCAACTCAAAACAACATCTAAGAGAATACATTTCTTTTTTTATATAATGTGTTAAAGATTTTGTTTATTTACTTTTTAGAGACAGAAGGGAGAAAGAGAGGGAGAGAAACATCAATGAGGGAAAGATATTAATCAGTTGCCTTTCGCATGCCCCCAATTGGGAACCTGGCCCGCAACCCAGGTGTGTGCCCTGACCAGGAATCAAACAGGCGACCCTTCGGTTTGCAGGCTGGTGCTCAACTGACAGCCATACCATCCAGGGCGAGACTACATTTCTCAAACGCAGCCCATGCTATCCATTCCCAGGTTAATACCTTTTATGCAAACCTTTATATTCAATTCAGTATCATATATGGAACTGTAGAGAAAAGAAACTAACAGAATCCTCACCCTATAGGGGATTACAATCTATGTGGAAAGACAAGACACATACATACATATTAAATGCCCACATGATGGTAAAGAATTTTAGAGAAGTACATGAACTCAAAAAAGAAATTTAAGCTGGGCCTTAAAGGATGAGTAGGACTTTGACAAAGGAGGAAGGTACTGTAGACAAGGGGGAAAGTACAAATAAAGGTAATGACATGGAAATGAGTAAGAATTTCCTGTATATCCACACCTCCTACGATAACTACTTCCTGCCTTTCCTCTTAGAACTCCCCCACCCCATCCTCACCATCTATTAAATATATACACACATGGACATGAAGTAAGATCAGGTTGATTTAAACCTACGGTTCTTAGCTGCCTCTTAAATTAAACTCAAACTCCTCGGCCTCTCTACCCTTTCTAAACCTTCCAATTGACTCTCCTCTGCTACACTCACTTCTTCTTACTACCTGACTCACCACTCCAGCCAAGGAAGTCAACTCACTATCTGCCTTCCCAGAGGATGCTTAGGTTATAAGCGCCCACTCAAGAAAAATCCTCTGATTAATACTCTCCAACAATAATCCTCCAAGGAACCTACACCTTTTATCCTTTATAGGTCAGATCCTGTCTCATATCATAATCCACAACTTTTTCCCCCAACACATCTCCCCAATTCCTAACGAAGTATTGTACACACAATCAGCACTCAACTATTTAAATGTGACACACATGGCAAATTGAAACAGCAGGGCAGAGAGGAACAGAAATATATGATATCCTGCAGCACAGCTGTATAAGTGAGGCTAGCGACAGGAATAATTAACATGATAGTAACATGTGATGTCAGGATGCGGGTAACTCTCAGTGCTGTGCGTCCACAATGAAATCAGAAGCAATGGTTCAACAACCTATAGACTCAGAAACGGCTCCTTAGAGAAACTGAGGATTACAGAGAGACATTTTACACGTAACTCATAAAAGGGATTGTCAGGTATGGGCAGCGCTAGTAAGCCATTGTGTGGAAAATTACCGGCTACAATAGCACCTTCAAATACGATGGACTAAAATTTTACTAAATTTTTACTAAGATTTTAGTGAAAATATTTATTAAATCATCCATCATTACAAGAGACAATTCAGAATGCAAAAATATGAAACAGCTGTTTTAAAAGTAATTTCTATATTCAAGTCACAGAAGAAGTTATAAATTGATATACTATTAGCTTAAAAAGATAACCACCACTGAAAAACAGGTTACCAAGCACACTGCCTTAGCCCTGGCTGGTGTGGCTCAGTGTGGACTGAGTGTTGGCCTGCGAACCAAAGGGTTGCCAGTTTGATTCCCAGTTAGGGCACCAGGGCACATGCCTGGGCTGTGGGCCAGGTCCCCAGTAGGGGGCGCACAGCAACCACACATTGATGTTTCTCTCCCACCCTTTCTCCCTCGCTTCCCCTCTCTCTAAAAATAAATAAAAATTCTTTTAAAAAAGAACACTACCCTAACACTTTTTCACTGCTGCAAGACCAAAATACCCTGAGTGTCTTTAACTCTGTTTCACAGAATACAAACTACATCTATAATTCAGGCCAACAACGCACTGCCAGCAAGAGCACAACTTAGGAACAGACTCAAGATTTTGCCGGCACCAAACTGACATTGGCATTTGACAGCAAATCGAGTTAAGTCTAGATATCCTGAAATACACTGAAACATGCTCGCTATGGTATATTTAGGGGAAATCAAGGCAGTTGGCACAATGCCTTTTTCATTCTTACTGGTAGACAGAGAAATAAAACAGCACTTTCCGCTAGTAGAAACAGAACCAGATGGGGATGCATAGCTATAGGATGCCTTCAAGGGGCAATGCCATGATTTATTTTAGTGCTATCTTCTTTGGAAGGACGTATTGATAAGCTTCCTCTTAACAGGTTAGGTATTGGAAACCATGCTTCAGCCTCCCACTTCAGTTTTCCCTCCTCATCACACTCCTCTGGTATGACGTACTGTGAGTGACAACGACCGCCCTGCTCCACACGGAGGTAACTGGAAACCTGAGCCAAGGGGATCAGAGTTCAAGATGTTTGGAGCTGCAGCTATGTAAGAGGGCACGTGTGAGCTTCCACTCAATCAGCAAGTGGAGGGTGAAACCAACCCTGACTAATCAAGGGCAAGAATTTAACTGTGACAACTAAGTGCACAAGTGAGCCCTGAGCCTTGGCGAGAACAGGGTCCGAGCCCCGGTGGCAGTGCACACAACAGGGTTCTCTAAAACTTTCTGTTGGTAACTAGCAGCATAGCACTGTAATACAAATTACAAAATGCACTCAAATTTACATATACAGGGGCCAGCACAAATAACGTCCCTCTTTTATTACAAAATCACAAGCATGTAATTTTGTAACATGACAATATCACACTCAAGTACACTGAATGACATTTTAGGTGAAATGTTCCAATTAAAACTATAGATTATTACACCCGCACTCAAGCAGGCCTTACTTCTGCTGGACCCTGGATATGCATTCAGTATCTCTGAAAACCATGTAAGAAATTGGTTGCATGGCTACCTCCAAGAAGAAGGATAGCGGGAAGACTTTTCACTGTATCCATACAAAAAGCAATGAATAAAAAAAATTTTGCCCTAGCTAGTGTGGCTCAGTTGGCTGGAGCGTGTTCCTGTAAATCAAAAGGCTACGGATTCATTTCCCAGTCAGGGTACACACCTAGGTTTCAGATTCATTTCCCAGTCAGGGTACATACACACCTAGGTTTCAGGTTTGGTCTCTGTCAGGGCATGTGCTAGAGGCAGCTGATCCACGTTTTTCCTCTCACATTGATGTGCCCCCCTCCCCTCCTCTCTCTCTAAGATCAATAAGCATGTCCCCAGGTGAGGATAAAACTTTGTTTAATTTACACTCTCAAAATTAACTGAAAAGTCCTGGCTGGTGTAGCTCAGTGGATTGAGCGCGGGCCTACAAACCAAAGGGTCATCGATTTGATGCCTGGTCAGGGCACATGCCTGGGTTGCGGGCCAGGTCCCCAGTGTGGGGTGTGCAAGAGGCAACCACACATTGATGTTTCTCTCCCTCTCTTTGTCCCTCCCTTTCCTGCTCTCTAAAAATCAATAAAATCTTTTTAAAAATTTTAAAAATTAACTGAAAAAATAATCATTAATAGATGTCATGAGAAAAAGTGATCTCAGATCTTTGTGCAAACTGCTGTGTCAAGCTTCAGCTTTTTAACCTATAAAATAGGAAATAGGGATTAAGGGAGCGCAGGGAATGATCAACGGTTTTCAAACCGTGCTCTGGGGCTGGCTTGAGGGGTACATGCCCTCTGGGCATGTCGTCCCCATTTTATCTTTTATTTCTTCTCTCTGGGATGTGTGCTTCCCAGCTCTTCCGTCTCAGGTTTTAATACCTTCTTCATCATTACTAGCTGTGTGATCCTCCCCCTAAATTACATAACCCGAGTCTGGTTTTTTCTTTTAATTGGTAAAATTGAAAATAATACCACCTATTTTGAATGCTTATTGTGAGCATTAAGACCAACATCTGAAGCGACTGCCCCAGTGCCTTGAGCAGAAAGTCGACTTTCAGTAAATGGGAGCTGTCACAGCTCATCATTAAGCACTTCCAGAACTGCCACAGAAGTCAATGCTGACGACATAGCTTGGGAATGCATTCTTACATTTTTCAGATTCCTTCCATCCCTCTCTTTATCTCTTACCTTTTTAGTTTCAATCTACCTTATCCCTAACCACATCAAACGTTATGAGGGGAAGTTTTACTCTTGCGTATCTTTCAGAGACTCTGACACAATGCGAATGTAATGCCTGCCGGCTCTGGCCCTGTTCTGCGGAACATATCTGCAATTTCGACCAAAGAACAAGTTAAGAACTATTCAAAAAGTTTGATGTAGATACTATCACCTCAACTCTACCACTTCTAATTATGTTGAAAGAAAAACGAAATTTTGAGGAATTGTGCAGCCTAATTTTCTTGTCACTGATCCATATACTGTCACCTTGTTTGAACTGTTATATTACAGGGTCAGGCCCTTCATCCGCTGTTCCTTAAAAACCAATCACCTGTTGCAAACACCTATCAGTGTTTATCCAAATTTAATCAAAACAGCCCCAAAAACGTCATGTGTTCTGTACTTTCACAGGCATTATAAAAACATAGACACAATTTCTTGCAATAAGGATCATTTTTATGTTTTTGAGTATAACTTGCTAGATCAAACAAATTTTTAAAAACATAATACAGACCTGATCAAAGCAATTTGACCATTTTAAGTAGACAAACATTTATAAACTCTTTATTCCATGTCTGAAGTTATCAAACTATGTTTCTTTATGAGCTTTTGTGAAGGGCAAATAATAACTACTGAAATTGTACTCACAGGATTGTACTGAAGAGCAGAGACGTAAGCTTGTACTGCCCCTTCCATGTCACCTGCTGCGACCAATGCGGCTGCCAGGTTGATATAACCATCGATGAAATCTGGCTTGAGACGCAATGCATGCCGGTAATGCTCAATTGCTTCTTGCAACTGTCCTCTTTCCTTGTACACATTCCCCAAATTCGAATAGGCTTCTGCCAGAAGGGGGTTCTGTTTAATTGCCAGAGTGCTAAAATGAGCAGATCTGGAAAAGGTGAAAAGTGTTGATGCAGGTGTACACACGACCCTGTGCTATTGCTAATTATGTAACAATAACATCATCGCTTAGCCCTGGCTGGTATGGTTGAGTGGATTGAGTGCCGGCCTGCGAACCAAAGGGTTGCCAGTTCAATTCCCAGTAAGGGCACATGCCTGGGTTGCCGGCCAGGTCCCCAGTAGAGGGAGTGTGAGAGGCAAACACACATGGATGTTTCTCTCCCTCTCTTTCTCCCTCCCTTCCCCTCTCTGAAAGTAAATTAATAAAAATCTTTATTAATAAAAATTATCTTTTAACTAGTGCACAGGAAAAATTTTGGAAATGAAGTTTCTCAAAAGTGGAGGTAGTGCAGATTTCAAAATGGAACGTTCTTTTTCCTTCTGAGATAAAATTCTTACTAGTCTTATTACTAAACTGCCGCATTGTAAACTATGATCATTAAGATCAAGAAGGAAAACGCTATGGGTATGAGTCTCACTTTCCATTTGTCGGTAAGACTTAATGACGCACATCTTTAAAATGCTTCAATAAGCCAGAATGACAATTTATTAAAAGGATAACACAGATTCTGCCCCTTTTGATTAATTCAACTGATTAGCTAAAAGTAACATAACGTAATGACAGTCTTTGCAACTAGAGTCACATATGCACCTCCTAGCACAGCACACACACTATTATTTTTGAGTATCCTGTCCCTCAAGATGACATGTCTTACAAAGGTGAGACTGGATGCTCACATGTTGTTTATACTGAGAATATTTATTACCTGAACAGAGTTAAGTAAGCGGCAGACTCAGGTGGAAAAATCTAAAAAAGGTCCCCAGTCATACTGATGACATCACCACCACCACAAAAGGAGGGAGAAAAACTGGCAGCTGGGCACGTCACAAGTGGACAAGACAGCAGATGTGCGTTGGTGGCTCGGGTGAAACCCAATGGAAACATTTCAAGTTCAAATATTTAAGTATCATTTTCAAGCTCAGCATCCAGAGGCAGCAATCACCAGAAGGTACCCCCACATCTCCTACCTGTCCAGCCTTCGACACTGGAAGTGTATAGACGAAAGTAATAAAAGCACACCAGTATTGTCTGGCTCTTGTCTCCAGAGCTGCATGCAGTGTCTTTCAGCTGCCTCAAAATCTCCTGCCTGATACTCTCGATGTGCCAACTCAGCTAACCCTTGGAAGGAAAGCATACGTTTCGTTGGTTCTGGAGAGTCATCAAAACATTTGAGGGAAGGAGGGGGGAAAACAAAAAGTTAGAAATGCAAACAAAAAAATGTAAAAACATGGCATATTAAACTTAAAGATGAAAACGCTTGAAACTATGTAAAGCACTAGAGTGTTCTGCACATTATTTATAACCCCCAGTTAACATCAGGTGCAGAATTGGCATTTTTAGAATTGATCCATTAACTTTCTTTCCCAGACTAGATAGAAATACTTGCTTTAAAATAAGATTACATTTTATGACCATAAATACTTTGTATTTACATTATAGATGGAAGGTAACATCTAAAAACCCATTAAACATTCCTTTATAGTTAACATATAGAAACAAACATAAAACGTGATTTGCCAGATCACAGATGTTTACCGATGTCAGAATAAACTACTTAGAAACTTAATACTTTGTCCCACGTTTTAGGTTGGTTTTGGGGGGAGGGGCGGGTGAGGGGGAGCGGTGTACTGGTAACAATCTATCTCTTAGCCTGGGTGAGAACACAGGGCGTGTTTTTAACTGAAAATTATGTTGATGCTTCTGTATAATTCACAGTTTAATTTGTTTAAATTAAGGGCAACACTGGAAACAAGGCGCTATTTTTAAAGCAGCTGATAAACAAGATGAATTCATCTGTCAAGAGCCAAAATATTTAAAGGAGTCATCAAACATTTCAAATACTGAAGATTATATTGCTTCTCTACCATCTCAAATTTACAATGAAAGCAAATTAGCTAAATCCCACCCATGCTGGTTTAACACCAGCATTTTGCAAAGAGCTCTGAAAATGACTACACCATTAAGACCTTGCAAACAACCCACAACTGCACTGGTTTTTTTTAAAAGAATGTGAAAACACTAAAATATAAAATCATTTGATACAGTGCAACAGAATGAATAATAAATGAAAGCACTTCGCTGTGTCTAAGTTAACTCAGATACATACAGATAAGGGGGGGGCGGGGGAAGAGCAGGTAACAGAACAACACAGCTAAGTGTGAACTGTAATAGTTTAAACAATGATACATTACTGGACATTCACTACATGGTTGCAATGGCAAACCATGTACAAATTACTTAAAATTCTACCAAGGTCATAGTGACCAGGTCATATTTGAGCCAGGCTCCCCAATCATTACACTTAGCAAGTGATCTATATACTCAGGAAAGCAAAGTAAATTTCCTGAACAGAATACATAGCTGATCACTGGTACACCAGTGGAAAGGCTTGCATCTAAATCTGGGGGAGGTTATCTCTCCAATAGAAACTAGAAAAATTATGGTTTAGGCAAGTTTCTAAAACTTCTTAGCTCCTTATTTTAACACGTTGCTTTATCAACTTTTCAAAGACACTTATCTGTTTCAACACTTGACATGACAACTCTCTCGAACAGAATAACACACATTAAAAAGGGCAAGCTAGTACAAACGTTAAATCCCCAAAATTCCCTCGGAGGGAGGGGAACACTAATTATTAATCCTATTACCTACAATCATGGAGAAAATATGACTGAAGAGTCACCTATTACTCCGCAATGTCCAAAAACAATAAATAGAACCCGGGATAGATCTCAACGGAGAATCAACAACAAAAAAGAATCTCATGGGAAACCTTAGAAGTGTAGCCCAAACTGCCCCCCCTCCCGCCCCAAATAGCCTCAATAGGGAAAGGCAGCTGAAGGACACTCCTATAATTTGGTTGTTTTCTTATTTTTAGTACCAAATGCTCTTGACTGAATTGTCTAAAAGGGCAACCGCCTTGCACTTGTGCAGCCAACACTCCAGTTGCTTTACAAACTCTTCAAGCAAGGATGAAAACTTAAAAAAAAAATACACGTCCTATGAATAAAGAGATACTGAGCTCAAGAATGGGGATGGAAGACCCAGAGGCGGCGGCGGATGAATACAAGGAGAAAGTAGCACAAAGCAACAATCTGGCCCCGCAGGGTGGCCAACGCACCAGCACCAGCACCAGCACCAGCACCAGCACCAGCACCAGCACCAGCACCAGCACCAGCACCAGCACCAGGGTGGTTTCTCCCAAAAGGTAGGAAGTGGACCGCTGGACTGGCGACCTCGCAAAGGAAAGGGTGTGGTTCCCCGCGGGAGGGGAGGGAGGACCGGGTGGGAAATCCAGGCTGGGTGGAATTGGGCGCTGGCAAAAGGAAACCCCTGGAAATTTCCAATCTATATTGGGGCTGCTCAACCGAAGGAACACTCTAGCAAAGCGCTGCCCGGCAGGGTGCTGCTGGATAACCCGTCGTCTCGTAGAACACCGAGGAGCTTTAGCTCATCCTTTAGTGATGCAAAGTGAGGATATGATTACATCGGAATGGCACCCCCGCCCTAGATTGACAGAGGACCAAATCGGGCTAAGGAGAAAGGGCTGGAGGGGGTGATGAAGAAAGGGATGAAAGAGGGTAACAGGAGGGGGCGGTGAGCTGAATTAGGGGAGAAAACGGTAGCGGAGGAGAGTGAAAGGACAGGGATTCCAACGCAGTCCATTCCGAGACATTCTAAGCGTGCGCAGGTGACAGAAGCGTCCCGAGCGAGCGGGAAGCTAGTGCATTTGTGAGACTCAAACAAAGCAAGAAAGGAAGCAAAAAGCAAAGAAGAGGAAATGTTTGCAGAACACACAACTGTGCAAAACCCGATCAGATGCCTATAGACGACGGAAAGCTCAGCAATGCCACTGATGTCATGGGGATGGCGGGAGGGAAGGTAGGGGGTGATGCAAGGCAGAGGACGGCGCGAGACCCCAACGGGGCGTCTGCCAAGGTAAAAGGGACACCGATACCTGTGCTGTCGGCCACGTTGCCCACGGAAGACGCCATCTGGATCTTCTTAAGGGAGAGCAAAAAAGGAGTGATTGAATCCCGCTGTGCCGCCGCTACTTGCAAGAACGTTTCTAGAGGTAGCAATGAGAGGGCAGCAGCCCTACCAGTATTCTGGCAGGCTTAAGCGGCGGCAGCACTTACAGGGTTCGAACCTTAGGAATTCTAGTTGCCCATCTACCTCTCACAGTCTTGAAATGGCGGCGACGGCTCCTCCGCCGAAACAACACGGGCCGGAACTACTTTCTCTTACAATCAAGTACCAGCGCGGAAGGAGCGCGGCAACAAGAGCTACCTACAAAATGACTGAGCCCTTGGGTAACCTTCCGCGCAGGCACCATTGCGACAAATAGGATTGTGTCCAGGGAGCAATGGAGTAATCCTGTCAACCCGGCTTTGGGGTTACAGCACTGTCTGGGGTAGCAGTGTCCAAGTTTTTCTGGGTGTTTTTTTTTGTTTGCTTTTTAAAAGGCGGAAGGTTGAAAAGAAATCGACACACGTGACCGACACATTTTTGCCCAAGCGGTGTAGTCTATTACCTAACCAAGAACGTAGATGTTAACATAAATGCCAAAGGCGTCTACAAAAGTTTAATCAACTTTATTCCTACAAAAACGGATAGTAACAAAGCCGACTGCGTCAATTCTGAGCAACTAAATTTAAAATGGTCATATTTCAGAGACTGAACTGTTTGAAACGATGGGGGAGAAGATTCCAATTTGAACACGTCTTAATTCTGACTTCAGCCATTGATTTAAGCACTTTGATGAAAAAAAGTGGTCCTTTCACAAAGCCAAATGTGCCGAAACGTCTCAGATTTTGAGACGAAACCTCAAAATCGTTTTTGCTATTCAGATACTTCTCACAGTATTAGGGCAAACGTTTCCTAATTCATGGACATGCTGAGAATTTGCACTCCATAGGCAGCCATAAAAATGTTAAAGGTACTTAATATTCGTCAAAATCCATGACTTTCTTCTGAGTTACGACTTCATTTTCATCTAATACATTTGCAAATCCTCACAATCGGTGATTTCACTTAGCTCAAGCCAGTGCAACAATGATAAATGAATTCACTTGCCGGTCTGCCTAAACCACGCCTCTAGATTCAATCGCTATTGCCTGCACTTCCTTGAACAAATTAGTTGTTACGATCCTCCTGCAATTTCAAGTCCACTGTGTAGACATTTTATTTATACCTCATCTCTTGTTCCAGAATGGTTTAAGGTAGCTTGCCACATCATCAAAAAATTATTATAAAGGACTTTTTATTTCAAAAACCCTTGATCTAGGAAAACAGGTCAGTGACTATTCAAAACGTTTTTATACTACCTAGCCATGTGACCTCATTATAAAAAAACTGTCTTTAAGTTCTGCTTTAATTTGAGATAGTTCATAAACTGTTAATCATGCATATGAGCACAGAGAAAAATGCTAATATTGATGTTTTCCCCATCTCATGCACTAACTCTCCTGTAAATTGGGTACTAGCCTCTTAATTTTATTTAACTGGTAAAACATTTCCCACTCCCCTCTCGTAAGTGCCCCACGTGTGGTGAATAAACTCAGCTTTTCTTTTAGAATAGACTTCTCAGATTCCACTGGCAGATGGTTAGGCCATACTGATTAGCGGAGCTAGCTAATTAAGTTAAAAATCTTGTTGTTAAATACCAGTTCCTGTTCCCAGTCAGGCAGGCTATTTGGGTCCTCCATGCTTGCGGTCCTTATCCTGAGAGAAGAGTCGGAGGATGTTATGACACGTATTGCTGCCGCGCAAGCTGGGTTCTGGGGCTCACAGTGGGTTAATACTGAAGAGCCCCCGTTGGAGTCTCAAGAACCACCTCCAGGTCCCATCCAGGAAGAACACCTGAATCGTTTAGTTAGTAGGAGTTATTTTAGCCAATCAAGTAACATTTGCATGTATATGTGAAAGGCACTGCGGGAGGGACAGAAAAATCAAAGAGGAGATCTTTGCCCTCTAGGAAGTTGAAGCCCAATTAGCTACAAAAAGCCACTAGAGCATAAAACAGATGAATATCTCTTAGGTGGTGAAATACGTTAGTGCCTATAAATGTCTGGGGATGAGAGGAAGAGTCACGTCAGTCTGGAGGAGGGTGACGAAGAAGGCCTGACCTGAGCTTTGAAGGAGACGCTTTTGTGCGTCGCGTAGGACGCCGATTGTTTATCCCCCTCCGTTTTAGGTGCAGCAAGTCTAAATTCAGAATCATCTGAAATCAAATCAGCCGGTTCTTCAATCCCAGTTCCAAAGTTTGCTACAGTAATCACACCACTAGTGGTGTATTCATTTTCTGTTACTGTGTAACAAATTGCCGCACTTCCAGAGGCTTTAAACAGCTCCCATTCGGCAGAGTCGCGCAGCAGTTGCGCCCTCGCTAGGCAAGTGAACCAGCGAGCGTGGACAAGCTCTGGCCGCTGCCGTTGCCGTTGCCCCCGGCGCCGCCGCGGGCAGCGGCGCCGGCGGAACATGGCTGCGGAGGTTAAAGGAAACTGGGAAAATACGTGCATGTACCACCACAGTCTCTCCGGATGTTTGGGGCTAATATTCCACAGAGACGTGTGCCCCCGCATTAGGTAGCTAGGCTTAACGAGGAAAATGAGTCCTCAAACCTTCCAGAAACCTTTCAGCCTGAATGAAAGTAAAGAACAAATGGATTTCATGGTAGTGCAACAATCATCACTAGACAGTGAATTTGGGCAGATCTCGATTCCTTATTTGGTAGCTGTTATGGTGAAGATATGTATGACCAACTGTGACATCCACAGTGAAGATGAAAAAGGTGGAAAATAAGATCAAAGAGTGACAGCCTAACGGGTGTATTTAAAAGGCGGCTTTCTGCAAAACAAAAGCAGAAAGGCAAGCGGAGCAGCACCCTCCGGGAGCTCTGCCAGATGGGAATAGCTTTCCTCTCTGGGCACCAATACGCTTACAAGATGTGAAAGCTCAAAGCTCAATAAGGCCATCACAATCATCACTGGCGTCCTACCCCTTGGCCTCTTGACCTACAAACTCTGAGGAGGCGACTATCAAAATGCAAGAGGTGAGAGCCAAAGCCTTCCTCAATGCTTCCAAACCAAGTCCAACACAGAATGATGTTCGAAAACATCTCCGCCTTCACCTGAAAGGGACTGCCAAGAACCAAGTTCATTCAGGACCTCAGGATCTCAGAATGGACACTCGCATCTTCACCTCCATGAACACGTGCTGTGGAGTTCTCGGACTTCGCCTCAAGACTGCCTTTGGCATTCTGGGCAGGCAGAGGAGGCCATGCAGCCTTTGGAAGGATCATCCAGCTATTTCCGGACAGCTGCTCCCATGGAAGTTTCTGCAGTTGCTTCTCAAGTTGCAGAGGACTCTTTCTCCAAAACAATGATCTGGTTGACAGGACCCAGTCATTTCCCCAGAGATCTTCATGGCTTACTCAGTGGCTTGTTTATTGCCACCGCACATGTCACATTCCAGAGCCCAAGGGCGAGTCATGATATCCCTCCACATTCTCCAATGCAGAAGTATAAAATCCAAAGGAACCTCAGTGGGCTCACAAGCAGCACCAATGACCATGTAGCAGAAAGCATGTGCTATCATTTACATTTTTATCCGGACTCTCCTCCAGGGTTGCAAGAGTTTGACTCAGTGGAAAGTAGCGGTCATGGGGTTGTGACAAGCTTTACGGAGAAGCTGAAAAAAAAAAAAAAAAAACCTTGCAGAATAAGAATAGTACTGGAACCAACCACATTACATGCTAGGAGGTGGGGAAGTAGCTAGTAACTGTACCAGATGGTTTATTTCTTGTTCACGATAATTCTAATAACTGTTATCATTTAAGCTCAGACTTTCACTGCCGTGATAAAACGCTTTACACTAGAATTGAGCACTCATCTGCTAGCTTCCAGCCCTGACTGGTGTGGCTCAGTGAATTGAGCACTAGCCTACAAACCATAAGGGTTGCTGGTTCGGTTCCCAGTCAGGGCCTGCATTGTGGGCCAGGTCCCCCCAGGGTGTGTGTGAGAAGCAACCATACACTGGTGTTTTTCTCCCTCCCACACTTCCCCTCTCTCTAAAAAGAAGTAAATAAAATCTTTTCAAACAGTTGTGGGTTCCACTTTTGTGAACAACCAGATATGGATGGAAAATTCATGATTGACTTAAACATCTAACCAGGGACTCTGAAAATGGAGCTTTGTGTTATGTAAGGTCTCAGTTGCCTGGATCTCCAATTTACCAATGGAGTATCACCCGCGTTCAAGCATATGCCATCTTTGCAGGACCTGTGTGCTTTCCAACATGACCTTTGCCAAACAATATGAAGTATCGACAGCGGTATTTGAAAGACTAGGAGAACCCAGAAAAAGAGATCAAATGTCGTTTACAAACTTTGATTGCTATGACCATCTTCTGCTGCCATAACTGTCTCAGTTTTATGTGAAAAGAGTAATTAGTTACCTTAGAAGTGGCAGAGTGGCAACAAAGTGTCTTCAGTGTCTTCACTAAGGGAAAGTCTTCAGACTTTAGAAGTGTCAATTCTCTTCCATCGTATACCAAATAATCACAATGTGAATTTGTATCACATTCTCCTTACCTTCCCCAGGTCTTTTTCTGCCTTGCACTGTGATTTTTATGCATTGAGAGCATATTTCATGTGTATTCAACTTAAAATTGAACAAAACTTTTAAAATAAAAATTACTGTCTTTCAATGGCTTTTGTTCCAAGATAACATTGAAGAAACATACCCAGATAAGATGCAGAATTTACATATACACCGGAAATGATTTTTTTGAAAATGATTTCAAATCTCATAACTTTAGAAATATTTAGAATTATGAATTGATGTAATGTTAGGTAATAGGATAGAGATCTACAACATGTCTTTTTCAATACCCTTTTCTAAATTATTTTTAAAGTTGTACTGATATATTTGTTGTAAGAAGTTGAATTTTTCTGTTGCCTTCATTTTCATCTAGTGGTTTGTATACATATATGTTAAAGATTTTATTTATTTATTTATTACAGAGAGGGAAGGGAGGGAGGAAGACAGGGAGAGCAACATCACTGTGTGGTTGCCTCTCACGATCCCCCCACTGGGGACCTGGCCCACAACCCAGGTGTGTGCCCTGACCGGGAATCGAACCAGCGACCCTTTGGTTTGCAGCCTGGCGCTCAGTCCACTGAGCCACCCCAGCCAGGGCATGCTTTGTATATTTTTTAAATGGTCTTACATTATAACATTGTAAATAAGTGTATACCACCAATTTTGAAATTGTTGCCTTTTACATCATTACACTACAATGCAAATAGGCATGACATATAAAAGCCTATGGAACTGGCACTAGTATTAAGTAAATTTTACACAATCTTACTGCTGTGATAGCAATTTTTGTGTTATCTATACTTTCCTTCGGCAAATGTTTTATCTCTACTTCAGCTTAGTCAGCATTTTCTTGGGTAGAACTTGGATTGTACAACTAATTTTCATACATGGATTGGATTCTCTTGTTGCAAAGTTTTGAATTGACTTATGTAGAAAGAAAACGATGTTTTGCATTGTCTGTGTTTTTTGTTAATGTAGTAACTAGTAAAATATGCCCTCACCAGATACTCTAGTTGAAAAAGTGTGGAAATTGCAAAGCATTACAAAAAAATATTAAAACCGTATCATATACCTGGCAGTCATGTTGCCTATGTTATATACCACCATTTAGAAACATTTTTGTTTCTTTATTTTTAATTTAGCTAAGTCTTGAGTAATTTGGACTCATTAATCATTTTACTTCTGATTCAGTAGTAGCCATGGGGGAGGTGGTTTATCCCTGATATTTTTTTACTTACTTTGGAAAGGAGTGTTTAATTATTGCACAATATTGTAATATTGTTTCAAAATTGCCCTGCCCAGAAAATGTTTCCAGTTACACAGCTTTTATAGGAAAATGTTTCTCTCTAAAATGACACATATAAGTCCAGATGTTTCTTTCTTTGTCACTTAGCTTTCTCTATCCTCCTTTAAACAAGGGTAAGTCTTAAGTCAAAGTTATTGGCTTTGTCATTCAAACATCCGTAGCCTCACTTCCTTCTCTGTTTTTTTTAAGGCCAGAATTGAGATACTGCCAATAAAAGGTACAAAGCCATAATATGATACAATGTATTTTGACTTAAAGGGGAAAAGGTAGTTAATTTTGGTGGATCATTGATTGTACCTCATTGTGGTGATTTCTGTTGCACTTTTTTAAAATCATGTCTAGTTGTATTTTTTAAAGATTTTATTTATTTATTTATTTATTTTCAGAGAGAGGAGAAGGGAGGGAGAAAGAGAGGGAGAGGAACATCGATGTGTGAGAGAAACATCAATCGGCTGCTTCTCACACGCCCCCAGCTGGGGATCTAGCCCCCAACCCAGGCATGTGCCCTGACTGGGAATCGAACCATTGACCGTTCGGTTCACAGGCCAGCACTCAATCCACTGAGCCACACCAGCCAGGGCCCTCTTTCATTTTCTGATACATTTTCACCTGGTAAGATGGCATATGGAGAATATTGTAATAATATAACTTAAGAGTTCACTATAAGCTGTTTGGATTAATAATTATTACAGCATTGTAAACTCATTATTAAATTAATGTAAGACATTTAAACTACTCTTTTACAAAGCTCTTTATTTTAAAACAACTGTATCTTAGGTGAGTGACAAGTCCCTGTGCATCTACGGTACATGGCAGGTATAGTTAGAGGGTCACTATATATTGATGATACTTGTTGAAATGACTTCTCCAAGTTTCTAGAGGCATTTGTATGTACTATTTGTGAAAGCATGGTGCTCAGAGGTCTTTGGATTGTCTGAACCCCATTTTATCATGTGTACATAGCTTGTTCCCCATATTTTCCTCATGTGTGCTACCACGTGCATAAGATCTAGCTATTTAGCATCATGTGAAGATTATTCTGAATTCATCTAAATGTCTAAAGATGTTTATTTTGTGTTGTTGTAGAGGGCGAATGTTATATTGTTCTATTCAGAAAGTCAATTTTTGATGTGCCTTGGTATATCCATAATAGAAAATACTTTAAAGAGATATACCCTGTTATAAGGCAATCTGAAATTGTCAGGCTCTGATAGTGTATTGATAAAAAAATAAAAGCCTTTGTCAAGAAATTAATTAAATTTGTAAACAAAAACAGGGCATTGCAATATGTTTTGCTTTTATATATAGAGAGAGCCATTTGGCGTGGGTGGCAAATATAATATGAAAGGTTAACCTTATATGATAAACAGTCTAGTTGAAAATGGAAGGGGAAAAAAGAAATAAAACTTCATCCCCTAGTTTGATCTAAGAACATTTGGATTACATTTTTGGATTCTATAGACAATTTTGTTAAATAGTCTAATAAGAAACAATTTTCAGTTCCATAAGTAACTTCCATAAGTTTCTAAAATAAAATAAAATGTCAGTACACTGGCAATCACAAATTTAGTTTCTTTTAATGTTTTTTTAATCCTGTAAAGAAGGTTTTTTGTTAACATACTTTTTATTAATCAACCATGACATGGCAAAATGTGTAGTTGCTATTTTTGCAAAGTGTTATAAACTCTACATCAAGAGATGATGAAAAATTCTTTTAATTTTTTCCCTTTTATTTATTAATGAGAAAGAGAGACAGAGACTGATCTTCTGTTCCACCCATCTCTGCATTCATTGTTTGATTCTTGTCTGTGCCCTGACCAGGGATCAAACCTTCAACCTTAGCATATCAGGATGACATTCTAACCAACTGAACTACCCAGCCAGGGTCGAGATGATGAAAAATTCTTATAGAATTTTGTAGTAAGTATACCTATTGGGTTAAGCATATTTTATAGTCATGTGAAAGTGTCATGAAATTAATCCTTGCAATTCAGACTGCTGTACTTTATACTTTTTCTGTATGTTTCAACTCAAGTACGTGAAACAACCGTTTGTTCTGAGAACCCCACAGAATGAATCAGTTCATCCCAAATGCACTGATTCTAATATGTTGTTTGAATTATACACAAATAAGAGTAACTTTTTGCACATTTCTGGAAATAAATTCTGTAATGATTTATGTATCTGCTTCTAGATAGTGTGTCAATAAAAATTTCAGTGAAACACACACACACACACAACACACCCATTTATTTTCTCACAGTTTCCATGGATTAGAAATCCAGGCACAGGTTAACTGGGTCCTCTGCTCAAGATGTCATGTGCTAAAATGTAGGTGTCTGCTAGGCTACAAACTCATCTGAGGCTTACAGACGTCTTCCAAACTCGTGTGGTTGTAGCAGGATTTACCTCCTTGTGGTTGCAGGACTGAGGTTTCTATAGCTTTCAACGGCAGTCACCTGGAGGCTGCTCTCAGCTCTCAGAGGCAACCCACATTCTTCAGCCCCTAGCTCCCTTGTCTTCAAAGTCAACAATGGAGAATTTCCCTCGGGGGGCCAAACTCCTCTCATACTTTGAATATCACCAGAAAGAGCCCAGTCTCTCCTGCTTTTGTAAAAAAAAAAAAAAAATGTGATTAAAAAACACACAGAAAATTCACCACCATGTTAACTATTTGAAGTGTACAGTTCAGGAGTGTTAAGTACATTCGCATGGTTGTGCAACATATCTCCAGAACTTTTCATCTTGCAAAACTGAAACTCTCTATTCATTACACAACATCTCCCCATTTCCCCCTCCCCCAGCCCCTCGTAACCACCATTCTACTTTCTGTTTCTATGAACTTGACGACTTTAGATACCTCCCATCAGTGGAATCATGCAGTATTTGTCCTTTCGTAACTGAAGAGCCAAATCCCTTTTTTAAAAAAATTAAATACTTATTTCTAGAGAGGGGAAAGGAAGGAGTTGCTTCTTGCTTGTGCCCCAACCAACCAGAGACCTGGCTGGCACCCCAGGCGTGTGCCCTGAACCGGAAATAAAATGGATGACCTTTTGTTTTGCAAGACAACACCCGCCCCACTGAGCCAAGCTGGTCCGGGCACCAAAGCCGTTTTAAGAGTTCACCTGATTTGGTCAGCTCACTTAGGATACTCTCCATTTCTTAAAAGTTAATTGATTACATGTGCACAATCCCTTCACAGCAACATCTAGATTCGTTTTTGACTAAGTGGGAGAAGGTGTGTGTTCATGGGGTGGGGAGAGCTGCCTCTCACAAACAGTGCAGTAACCCTTAAAAAGGAGGGAGAGTGCTACACGGGGCCTGTCAGTTTCACATGCCAAGTTCAACTGTCATATACCTTATCAGCCCTTGCCATCAAAACAGCTCTGGGATTCATCCACTACCTCCACTCCCAGTCCTGCTCCCCTGGTCCTGGCCTGGGCAAACTGCAACAGCCGTCTAACTGGCCTCTAGCCCCACCTGACTCTGATTTTCCACACTTCACGTTAGAAAGTCTAAAATGCAAATCAGAACAGAATTAAGTCAATACTCTAATAAAAGTCCTCAGTGCCTGTGCATCCTGCGTCTGCTCCACCTGCTAATGCAGCCTCCTCCCTGTACTCATGCTTGTGCTGGTTTCAGTTTTCTGGAAAGGTCAGCCTTTTTCACCCGTCCGAACATGCCTTTTACAGTCTTGTCTCTCCATCTAGAACGGCCATCTTCTCTGTCCCAGTCTGCTTAGAAAATTCTTTTTTTTTTTAAAGATGTTGTTCATTTCTAGTTGGGAAGGGAGGGAGAAAGAGAGAGAGGGAAACATCAATGTATGGTTGCCTCTCACATGCCCCCCCACGGGGGACCTGGCCTGCAACACGGGCATGTGCCCTGACCAGGAATGGAATCTGTGACCCCTCGCTTTGCAGACCGGCACTCAATCCACTGAGCCACACCAGCCAGGGCTAGAAAATTCTTGCCTACCTGTCGCTCTCCCCTCCTTAAGTAAAGATCCTGGCACCCAGCCCGTGATCTCCCCATGTACCCTCACTCCTGGTGCTCTTACTGGGGGATCTCATTGTCTAAGGAGATGACACAACAGACAACCTCTCTGTCCCTCTGTTACCTCATGCATTCCACTGTGGCCACCCACACCCAAACTACCACACCTTGAACTTTAGTGTGGCCCAGAATTGCTCACCTCAAACATTTATCCCTCCAGTATTCCATTGTGAACACAATTTCCTCATCTACCTGCTCCCTCAGGCCCCCACCTACTTGATTCTTTTTATCTCATGGAGACTCCTTCGGTTCGTTGAGACCTCAGTTTTCTCCCAGTCTGCCAGCCCCTCCTGGCCTCTTGTCCCTCCCTTCCCCACCTTTCCTAACCCTGTGCTTGATCACCTGAACTTCTCTCTCACCAGTACACAAACCTGTCACCTCAGACAAGAACGGTCCTACACACCACCCTTCTGCCCTGTTCCACCTGGGTGTTCGCACCTGCTAGAGAAAACCCACAAAACCATACAAATTAGCGCCATGGTAATCCATGCTCTTCAGCCTCAGTAGAATGTCTTCTTCGACATCACATTCACACCCATCCTTCCGTCCATTCCACCTTCCTGTTCAATGTCCACCACCCACCTGTGCCTTGCATGCCACCATTTTCAATTTCTTTCAGAACCCAGCTCCATCCACTATCCCTTCTCTCTCTGATTTCAACCTGTCGTGCTCTTCCCTCAGCCTCACACATGCCCGGGTCTCTCCCATTATGAAAAAAAAAAAAGACAAAATAAAACTCTCTCTTGATCCTAAGTCTCCATCTGGTGCCAATTTCTCTCCTACCTCCTCAGCTTACCCTTCTCCAAAGAGTAGTAGTGTGCTTCTGCTGTCTCCACTTCCTCAAATTCATTCATGCCTCAAGCTACTGAAGAAAAGTTTCCATGGGATATCATCTTTTGGCAGAAATCACCGTTGGCCTCCAAAGCCAATAGCTACTTTTCAGTCTTGTTACTGACTTCTCTGTGCGTTTGATACCGCTGATAATTACCGCCCACCCCCACCCCCTTAAAATGTTCTCATTCCTATAGGTTTCCATCACATCAAATGAATTCCATTTCCTGGTTATTCTGTACTTGTCTGGCCATAGGTGTTCTGTCCTTTTTTACTCTCTTCCCCCTTTCAGCATTTAAATGTTCACGTTTCCCAGTGTTTTGTCAAGAACGGTGAAGGGCCCGAGACATTGCCCCACTTACACAGTTATGGACTTTATATGTGTGAATACTAAAGAACCACAGAGCACCTGGATCAGAGACAAGAGGGTTATTAATACAACCAGATGAATAATCACAGTCACACTGCCATGTCAGCTCCCCAGACCCAGACCCACAGGTGACAGGAGGAAAACTGATGGGAACTTTCCACGTGAGTGGCAGGTTCCCATCCATCGAAGAGGGATAGAGAACAGTGGCTTCTCTCCACTGACACTTCCGGGAGAGACAGCCAACCTGCTCCCTTCTGAAAGGCAAGGGGCAAAGCGAGGGAAATCCCTTTGCTCTCAGAGACAGAAGGAAAAGGATCTGGCTTCTCATGCTAACCTCTGTAACGTTAACATGTTTTTCCAAGGGCCAGATAAGCTGTGTCTCCCACTTTTACAGCCCAGACAGATGTCTCCAAGGTCTGAGCTTCACCCCCTTGTAAGCATTAATACCTATGAAGATAGCGCGCTGCAGTCTTCCTGGCTCTTTGAGAACTTTGCTTGGGGACATAGTCCTGGCTGTAACCATTTGGATCTCCTGGAGAGATAAGTTTTATTATCCATTTGGATCAGAGCAGTTACCCAGACAAATGGCTAGAGACAGCATACTCATGGTAAGTGAAACGTGAAATGCATGGAGGGGAAGTGAAAGCAAACATTCTCTGTCTTTTTTTTTTTATTATTTTATTGTTGTTCAATTACAGTTGTCTGCATTCCGCTCCCCCACTACTCCCCCCACCTCAGCCAAACCATTCTCTGTCTTTATACCTTACACGTTCTTGTGTCTCAGATGGCTAGGGCTTTTAAAAGGCCACTGACAAAGCCAGCCAAGTTTTATTTCCCATGCCAGGCCCCTCTCTTTTGTCTTCTCACCCCATGTACAATCCCTCCCTGGACCACTCCACCAGCTCTTGTTGTTTTAAATGCTATCTATATGCTAAGAATTTCAAACATCCCGCTACCTGCCAGATATCTATATCTGAACGTTCTACAGGGCACCTCACACTCCGTGTGTTCAAAATGGATCTCTCCATCCCCTCCCCTAAACTGGTATTCTCTACACTTGTAGATAGCAGCACCATCTGTCTCGTACTTACAGTTGTCCTCTTTATTTGAACGGCCTTATTATATATGGAAAAGTTCCACGTTATGAGCTCTGCCTCCCTCCTGTAAGAGTCAGGCCTATTTGCCAGCCGCCCTTGGACCCATGGCACATACAGTTAGGGGACTTAGGCTCCTTTAATCAGAAACACCTGCATGAGACTCAGATGCAGAACTAAGCAAGAATGGAGAAACCAGCCCTACTCGGAGCTTCCATTTCTTTGCTATCAGGGAATTTCCAGCGTTTTCAAGGTTGACTTCTTGCAGCAGCAGCAGCAGTGGCGGCGGCGGCAGCGGCAGCAGCAGTTTTCTGTTGTGCTCTGGGTGGGGGCACTTTGTATCTTCTGGCCACTTCTGCTACGGTTTGGGACATTGTTCCTGGAAGCCTACCCCCCAACCTCATTCTCTAGCCCTCCCAACAATTGTCACAGCTCCTCAATATCCTTTTAAAAAAAAATGCCTTTTCAGTTCAGCCAACTAGAGTCAGCCTCGGTTGTTCTCAACTAGTATCTCTGATAAATACACATCCCATCACACAAAACAAGAACCCACAGTGACCCTTGACCCTCCCTCACCACCAACATCCAATCAATCCTCCAGTCTTGTTCATTTGATCTCCTAAGTCTCTTTTGATTCTGACCCTTCCACTTTATCCCAATTACCACATCCCTGGTTCAGGTTCTGATAATTTTTCAAGTGGACTACCGCCACAGCCTCCTAATTAGTCTCCCTGCCTCCAGTCTTGTCCCCTTCCAATGCTAGCCTCCACACTGTTAATACAGGGAATTAAAACACATGCCTGACAATATGGTTCACTTGCTTTAAACCTCATTACTTGCCACTTCCTTTTGTGAAAATGTTTGCTATTATAACATGGAACCACTGATACTTACTCTCTACACACGTGTGCGTGCGTGCACACACACTTCTACCTCTTGGCTCCGTGCCTTTGCTTGTGCTGTTCCCTCTGATGAAAATGACTTTCCTTCCCGCTCCTCACTTGGCCACTCCCTGTATACTTTTTACAAACACCCACCGGCTGTCATGGGTGACTCTCGTCTTTATCACTTTATTTCCATAATACCTTAGAGTATTATAGAAATACTACTAGTATTATGGAAACCCATTGCATTCTCCATAAGGCACTGTAATTGCCTGTCTAGATTGCGAGCCCTCTAAGGGGGCAAATAAAATCTGAGTTTATATGTGTAAAAAATCTCCTCCATGCCTACCGTAATACATGGCATTAAGTATGCACACAGTAATTGTTTGATCATTGATTCATAAATTGATTGACTCAACTCAATTCAAACATAACTGCTAGGAAAATTTCTTTAAACATTCCCAATCTGCCGTCTTCTGGAGCTCTCTGAAAGCAGTTAGTGGTTCCTTCCTCTACACACTTAGTACATTCTTCTTTTTTACATTGAGATATAAACTCACATAACATAAAATTAACAGTTTAAAAATATACAACACATCAGTGGCATGTAGTATCTTCAAAATATGGTGTAACCATCGCCTCTATCCAGTTCCAAAACATTTTCATCATCCCAATGGGAAACCCCATACACATTAAGCACTCACTTCCCAATCCTCCCCACTCCCCACCCCCAGCCCCTAGCAACCAATAATCTGCTTTCTGTCTCCATGGATTTATCTATTCTGGAGATTTAATAAAAAGAAATCATACAATATGTGACCTTTTGTGACTGTCTTTTTTTCACATAGCATATAATGTTTTTAAGGTTCACCCACGTTATAATGTATCAGTACTTCATTCCTTTTCATGGTTACAATTTTTTGTATGCATATACCACACTTCATTAACGCATTCATTCACTGATGAGCATTTGGGTTGTTTCCACTTTTGGGCTATTATGAACAGTGCTGCTCTGAACATTTGTGTACAAGTTTTGGGTTAAACACTTGTTTTCAATTCTTTTATTTATTTATACTCAATTTTAAATCATTTTTATATATTTTTTCAGGTACAGTTAACATACAATATTGTATTAGTTTCAGGAGTACACCCCAGTGATTAGACATTACATCACTTACTAAGTGATCATCCCAATAAATCTTGTACCCACCTGACACCATACATAGTTATGACAATATTATTGACTATATTCCCTATGCTGTACTTTACATCCCCACGACTATTCTGTAACAACCAATTGGTACTTCTTAATCCCTTCACCTTTTTCTAGCCATTCCCTTTAACCCCCCTCCCATCTGGCAATTGTCAAAATGTTCTCTGTATCTATGACTGTTTCTGTTCTGCTTGTTCATTTATTTTGTTTTTTAGATTCAGTTGTTGATAGATGTGTATTTCTTGCCATTTGTTCATATTTCATATTTTTTCTTTTTTTCTATTTCTTAAAGAAGATCCTTTAACATTTCGTGTAATATTCATTTGATGGCGATAAACTCCTTTAGCTTTTTCTTGTCTGGGAAGCTCTTTATCTATCCTTCGATGACAGTTTTGCTAGACAGGGTAATCTTGGTTGTATGTCCCTGCTTTTCATCACTTTGAATGTTTCTTGCCAATCCCTTCTGGCCTGCAAAGTTTCTGTTGAGAAATCAGCTGACAGTATTATAGGTGCTCCCTTGTAGGCAACTAACTGCTTTTCTCTTGCTGCTTCTAAGATTCTCTCTTTTTCTTTAACCTTTTACATTTTAATTATGACGTGTCTTGGTGTGGGCCTCTTTGGGTTCATCTTATTTGGGACTCTCCATGCTTCTTTAACTTGTATGTCCATTTCCTTCACCAGGTTATGGAAATTTTCTGTCATTATTTTTTCAAATACATTTTCAATTTCTCGCTCACTCTATTCTTTTCCTGGCACCCCTGTGATGCAAATATTGGTATGCTTGAAGTTGTCCCAGTGGTTCCCTACACTATCCTCATTTTTTTTATTCTTTTTTCTTTTACTGTTCTAATTGGATGTTTTTTGCCTCCTTATATTCCAAATATCTGATTTGATTCTTGGCTTCATCTAGTCTACTGTTGATTCCCTGTAAATTATTCTTCATTTCAGTTAGTGTATCCTTCACTTCTGACTGGTCTTTTTTTTTTTTATGCCGTTGAGGTCCTCACTAAGTTCCTTGAGCATCCTTATAACCAGTGATTTGAACTCTGCGTCCAGTAGATTGCTTGTCTTCATTTTGTTTAGCTCTTTTTCTGGAGTTTTGATCTGTTCTTTCATTTGGGCAATGTTTCTTTGTCTCCTCATTTTGACAGCCTCCCTGTGTTTCTTTCTATGTATTAGGTAGAGCTGCTTTGTCTCCCAGGTTTGGCAGAGTGGCCTGATGTAGTAGATGTTCTGTAGGGTCCAGTGGCACAGCACCACTGATTAAACAAGCTGGCCACTCAAGGTGCAACCCCCCAACCTTGTAGGCTGTGTACACCCTCTTCTTGTAGTTGGGCCTTGATTGCTGTCAGCATGTCAGTGGGAGGGATTTACCCCCAGGCCAATCAACTGCAAGGACTGGCTACAACCACCAACTACTGTGGAGAATCAGCGGTGCAGAGGCCCACCCCACAGAGCAGGACTTACCTCAGCTGGACTCGGGTGCCTGCTTAGTTTTCCCCTTGAGTATGTTGCTTGTGGAGGCGGTTGGGTGTCGGTGCTTTGATGTGGTCTGAGCTGTCCGGTATGTGTGCTAGCTCTGAGGCTTCCCAGGAGGTATAGGCCATGGTGAGCAGCCATCTGTGTTCTGCCTGGGGGCACCTGGCATGAACTACAAAGAGATCTGTGGATGGCTGCTACTTGCTGGGAGAGGCCAAGCTGTGAACCAAGGCTGGCTGCTTCTAGTGCTGGGTCTGGGGCCACTTAGTGAGAGGTTCACGGCACGCTGAGGCCAAGCACTGCTTGTTTGAGAGAATTTAGGAAACTCTGAAACATGAGCCAAGACAGGCCATTCCTCTGGAAAAGCCACTGCAAACAGCTTAGGTGGGCCCAAGTTAGGTGAGGTGAGGCCTCAGGGAATCACCAGGGTGGAGCAAACTATGTACGCCAGGTTGATGGAATCTCAGATACGGTGCTCACCTGTGGGTTTTGTGTTGGGGAGGGCTTATTAAAGGAACAATGGCCTCAGTCAGCACTTCTATCTGGGAGAAAGCCGGCCTCCCAGTTCTTGCTCTGATGCAGGACAATTCAGTTCCTCCCTGTGTGTCCCTGGTGCCTTTTGAGCTTCCGACCCAGCATTGGAGCTCAGAACAAATGAGTCTGAGTAAGCCCGGGTGCAGGCCCTTCAAGAGGAACTACCTGGAATGCCAGTAGTCCTCTGTCTCCCTCAGCCTCATTCCCTGCTGGTTTTTACAGTCAAAAGTTATGGGGACTTCTCCCAATGATACCTCAGACAAGGGTTTGATCTCCAAAATATAAAAAGAACTCACACAACTCCACTGTAGGGAGACAAAAAAAAAAAAAAAAAAAAACAATTAAAAAATGGGCAAAGGACCTAAACAGACACTTCTCCAAGGAGGATATACAAAAGGTCCAGAGATATATGAAAAGATGCTCAGTATCGCTAGCCATCAGAGAGAGGCAAACTGAAACCATTTTACACCAGTCAGAATGGCCATCATAAACAAATCAACAAAAAACAAGTGCTGGAGAGGTTGTGGAGAAAAGGGGACCCTAGTGCATGTTGCTGGGATTGCAGACTGGGGCAGCCACTGTGGGAAACAATACGGAATTTCCTCAGAAAACTAAAAATGGAACTGCCTTTTGACTCAGCAATTCCACTGCTGGAATTATATCCTAAGAACACTGAAACACCATTCCAAAAGAACCTATGCACCCCAATGTTCATAGCAGCACAAATTACACTAGCCAAGTGCTGGAAGCAACCTAGGTGCCCATCAGTAAATGAATGGATCAAAAAACTATGGTACCTTTACACGATGGAATTCTACGCAGCAGAAAGAAAGAAGGAGCTCCTACCCTATGTGACAGCATGGATGGAACTGGAGAGCATTATGCTAAGTGAAATAAGTCAGGCGGTGAAAGATAAATACCATATGTTCTCACCTTTAAGTGGAACCTAATCAACAAAACAAGCAAGCAAGCAAAATATAACCAGAGACATTGAAATTAAGAACAAACTGACAGTAACAAGAGAGGAGGTGGGAGGGGATAATGGGGAGAAAAGGGGAAGGGTTTTCAGGAACATCTATAAGGAACACATGGACAAAACCAAGGTGGGGTGGGATCAGGGAACGAAGGTGGGGATGGGGGCAAGAGGTGGGGGGAAGGCAGACAACTGTACTTGAACAACAATATAATTTTAAAAATGAAAAAAAAAAAAAAGAAATTGTGGGGACTTCTCTGCCTGGCACTGGAACCCTGGGCTGGGAGCCTGGCATGGGCCTGGGACCCCTCACTCCTCAGGGGGCACCTCCTCAGCCGAGATATCCCTCCTGATTTTTATCTGCCATACATGGGTGTGGGACCAGGCTATTTCATGTCTCTGCTCCTCCTACCAGTCTGGATGTGGTTTCTTCCTTAATTTCCTAGTTGTAGAACTTCCATTCAGCCAGATTTCAGATGGTTCTGAATGATGGTTGTTCTGTAGTTTAGTCATAGTTTTGATGCAGTTGTACTTGGGAGGAGGCCAAGTACATTTACCTACACTGCCATCTTGACTGAAAGTTCATACTGATCCCTCAATTCTTTTCATTTTAATTTTTATTTATTGACTTTTAGAGAGAGAGAGAAAAGGAGAGAGAAATGTCGGTTTGTTGTTCTACTTATTTATGCATCTGTTTTTTAAAATATTTATTTATTTTTAGAGAGAGGGGAAGGGAGGGAGAAAGAATGGGAGAGAAACATCCATGTGTGGTTGCCTCTCATGTGTCCCTTACTGGGGACCTATCCTGCAACCCACGCATGTGCCCTGACTGGGAATCGAACTGGCAACCCTTTGCTTCACAGGCCCCTGCTCAATCTACTGAGCTATACCAGCCAGGGCTGTTTATGCATCTGTTGATAGACTCTTGTTTGTGCTCTGACCAGGGATCGAACCCACAACCTTGTTGTAGCAGGATGACGCTACTACCAACTAAGCTACCCAGCCAGGGCCTCTATTTTCAGTCCCTTTTGATATATACCTAGGAGTGGAAGTGCTAAATCATATAGTGATTCTATTTTTATGAAAACATTTGTAGCCCTGGCTGGTGTAGCTCAGTGGATTGAGCACGGGCCTGTGAAGCAAAGGGTCGCCGGTTCGATTCCCAGTCAGCGCACATGCCTGGGTTGCAGGCCAGGTCCTCAGTAGGGGACACATGAGAAGCAACCACACATTGATGTTTTTCTCCCACTCTTTCTCCTTCCCGTCCCCTCTCTCTAAAAATAAATAAATAAAATATATATTTTTTTAAAAGAAAACATTTGTAGAACTGTCAAACTGTTTTCCATAGTGGCTGCTCTCTGGGAATTTTACATTCCCACCAGCAATGCAGGAAGGTTCCACTTTCCACATATCTCACCAAAACATGTTCCTTTAAAAAAATACAGGCATCCCAGTGGGCATAAAGTTTTCTCTCATTATGGGTTTGACCTGCATTTCCCTAATGAGTAGTGGTGTTGAACACCTTTTCAGGTGTTTGTTGGTTGTTTGTGTATCATCTTTGGAGAAGTGTCTATTCAATTCCTTTGCTCATTTATTTTAGTAGACTTCATTTTTTTTTTAGTACAGTTTGAGATTTACAGAATAATCCAGCAGATATCACACAAAGTTCTATAAATCCAACCTTCCCTCTCCACCTCCATCCACGTTCATGTCTACATGCCATTTTCCCAATTATGAACATCTTCCAATAGTGTGGTACATTGGTTACAATTCATGAATCAACACTAATATGCTATGACAGTATAATAGCATATCATTTACATTAGCATTCACTCTTTGTGCTGCACATTCCATGGGCCTTGACAATGACATGTACCCACCGTTACAGCATCATACAGCAGAGTTTCCCTGCCATGAAAACCACGCTGGGCCTCACCTATTCGACCTTCCTCCCGCCTTTCCCGTGAGCCTCCGGCAACCACTGCTCTTTTTATTGTCTCCATAAACTGTCCTTTCAGAGTACTTTGATATTTACAGAAAAACAAAGAATATAGTACAAAGAGTTCCCATATACCCAACACTCCCTTTTCCTATCATTAACATTTTACACTGTATGGTACATTTGGTATAATTAGTGAACCAATTTTGATCCATCATTATTAACCAAAGTCCACACTTAGACTTCCTTAGTTTCTAGCTGTCCTTCTCTTGTTCCCGAATCCCACCCAGGACACCACATTACAGTTAGTCGTCATGTCTGCTTAGGCTCCTCTTGGCTGCGACAGTTTCTCAGACTTGCCTTTTTTTTTTGATGACCTTGATAGTGTTGAGAAATGCTGGTCACATACTTTGTAGAATGTCCCTCAACTGGGATCTGTCTGCTGTTCTCTCATGATTAGAATGGAGTTATAGGTTTTACGGGAGAAGGCCACAGAAGTAAAATGCCATTTCCACTGCATCCTAGCTATGGTATGTATTATCAACATGACTTTTCACTGTTGATGCTGGTCTTGACCATCTGACTAAGGTCATGTTTGTAGGAATTCTCCATGATAAAGTTACTGTTTCCCCCTTTGCAAACTTCAGTCTCTGGAAGTCACTATGCACACCCAGCTCGGGGATGGCTGAGGGGGCGTGGACTTACTCTTCTACATTCCCAAGTTGTCTCAGCCTTCAGTCTAGTAACAAATCATCCCGGCTCACCACCCGTCCTGAGCCCCAGGGCTGCTGTAGGACAGGCTGGGCCTCCTCCAGAGCTCACCTTACCATGGGCTAACCTTTGCCTTGAAGGCCCATGACTGAACTACATTGGCTCCTAAAAAACATTAAATATGCTCCTTTCCTTCTCACTTAAAAAAAGAAAAAGAAAAAAGAAGTAGAGAGTAATGTGCTACCTCCCAGAAGGCAGACTCAGGGGGTGTCAGTGACTGAGTGGCGTGGCTTTGGGGTACGGGCCATTCCCCCCATTTTCCTGTGAACCCGAGTAGCATCACCCCCTCCAGAAAGATGCGTAGGCCCCACTCTTTGGCTCTTGGTGGCTCCACCCTGCTGAGGTCTGGGCAGAATCCAGGACAGACTGAGTTGTTGTGGCTTGGGGGCGGGGGGCAACAAACAACCCAACTTCCTCCAAGCCTGAGGGGCACCACCCTCTCCAGGGAGATACACTAGCCCCACCCTCCTGACTCCCAGAGGCCCCACCCTGCCGAGATCTGCTCCTGGCAGAATCTGGAAAAAACTGAGTTGTGTGGCTCTGGGAAAGGGGAAATTTTTCCCTTGCACACCCAAAAAATGCAGAGTTTTCTCTTCACATGGCCAAATCTTGCTCTGTTTGGTCCTGATAAATTCTGCTGGCCTCACCCTGACTACTCCTTGAGACCCCACCCCACCACAAAGGTGTGAAAGCACGGGGGGGAGGGCAGCTAGACTTGATATACCTTTGGATATTTGCTGAGTGGCCTCAGACCCAGCACTGCCACCAAGTTTCAACCTGCAAAGATCCAGTGAACACCTCTTGCCCCTACCTGGTGACTCACTGAGAACCTGTTGCATGCAACTCCAGTATCACCAGATCTTTCAGTGACAGAGCCTAACACGTTTCTGGCAGATGGAGGCATGCAGAGGTGGACCTCCAGGTTCCTAGGGAATTTTATTGACATGCCTCCAGGCCTGGTGCTGGTAGAAGCTGACCTTGGTGCACAGCTTGATCATTCCTGTGAACACAGGCTCAGCAGAGGCAGACACAAACTATAGATCATTATGTAGCTCCAAATAATAGCCCAGGGCCAATCACAGGCAGTATCTGAAATTGGGCTGCACCAGAGTCCCTCTCAAGACGCCCCAGACCCAACACACCCAGTGGCCATTTTCAAACCATATCAGAGAAGGATTCAATTAGCTTCCCAAGTGGCACATCCACAGGGAGATCTCAGCAGACACCAGATCCTGCAGAGGCAAATGCACTTTGTGTGGTCAGCACCAGCAGAGTGGCTCATACAATGAGGTATGGGGTGGTCGATCCTCATAGTCAGCCAGCCTGAGGGTCAGCGCTACATATGAATGGACCAATAGCAATCAAGATCCAATTACAAAAGGACCCACATAACCCACACAAAGGACATTCCAGGAGCACCCAGTGCAGGGGACCAAGCAGACTGTGCCACGGGGTCCCACAGGACACCTACTATGTAAGGGCACCCTTCCAAGTCATGGAGCCAAAACAGCTCTACCTAATATACAGAAACAAACACAGGGACATTGCCAAAACAAGGAGACAAAGAAACATGGCCCAAATGAAAGAACAGGAGAAATCCCCAGAAAAAGAGCTAAATGAAATGGAATTTACTAGCTGTACAGCTCAAAACAATGGTTCTTAGTATGCTCAGAAAACTTAGGGAAAGAATAAATGAAACCATTGAAAATTTAAAGAGATAGTACAAAAAAGGATGTAGAAACTATACAAAAGAATGAGTCAGCCCTGGCTGGTATGGCTCAATGCGCTGAGCACAGGCCTGCAAACCAAAGGCTCACCGGTTCGATTCCCAGACAGGGCACATGCCTGGGTTGCAGGCTGGGTCCCTAGTTGGGGGAGCACAAGAGTAAACTACACACTGATGTTTCTCTCCCTCTCTTTCTCCTTCCCTTCCCCTATATCTAAGAATAAATAAATAAAATCTTTTTTAAAAAAGAACTGGTCAGAAATGAAGAATATAATATCTGAAATGAAAAATATACTAGACTCAGCAGTAGGTTGGATGAAGCAGAGAATCGAATCAGCAATTAGAAGGACAAGGTTGAAGAAAACACCAGTCAGAGCTGCAAAAAAAAATTTTTTTTTAAATGATGATTGTTTAAGGGACCTTTGGGACATGAGGCATAACAACATCTGCACCATAAGGGTACCAAAAGGAGAAGAGAGAGAACAAAGGATCAAGAACCTATTTGAGGAAATAATACTGGTCCTGGCCAGTGTGGCTCAGTTGGTTGGAGAGTCATCCCATAAACTGAAAAGTCACAGATTCGATTTCCGGTCAGGGAAAATGGCTGGGTTGTGGTTTGGTCCCTGATCAGGGAGCATAAAAGAGGCAACTGATTGATGTTTCTCTCTCGCTTTGATGTTTCTCTCTCTCTCTCCCTCCCTCCTCCTTTCTCTAAAATCAATAAGCATGTCCTCCAGTGAGGAAGGGAGGGAGAGAGCCAGGGAGCTTAGGGAGCCAGAAAACAAGCCAGAAAGCCAGAAAGCTAGAAAGAAAGAAAGCCAGAAAGCCAGGAAGAAAGAAAGCCAGCCAGCAAGCAAGAAAGCATGAAAGAAAGACTGATAAATTTCCTCACCTGGTGAAGGAAGACACACAAGTTCAGGAAGCAGAGTCCCAAACAAGATGAACCCAAAGAGCCCACCCTAAGACACATCATAATGAAACTGGCAAATATTAAAGACAAAGAGAGAATCTTAAAAGCAGCAAGAGAAAGATAGTTACCTAAAAGGGAACTACCATAAGACTGTCAGCTGATTTCTCAACAGAAACATTTTAGGCCAGAAGGGACTGGCATGAAATATTCAAAGTGATGAAAGGCAAGGATCTACAACCAAGACTAATTCAGCAAGGTCATCATTTGAAATTCAAGGAGAAATTTAAGAGCTTTCCAGACAAGAAAAAGCTGAAGGAGTTCCTTACCACCAAACAACTATTACAAGAAATGTCAAAGGGAGGAGGAGAAGGAGGAAGGGGAAGAGGGGGAGGGATTAGCACGAAAGGAGGAGGGGTAGAGGGAGAAGGAAGAGAAGAAACATGGTTAAAAGAACAAAATGGCAATGAATAGATACCTATCACTAATTACTTTAAATATAAATAGCTTAAGTGCTCTGATAAAAAGACAAAGGGTAGCTGAGTGGATAAGAAAACAAGACCCAAATATATTCTGCCTCCAAAAGATCCACCTCAGAAAGAAAGATACACACAGACTAAAACTAAAGAGATGGAAAAAGAGATAGGTCATGCAAATGAGAATTTAAAAGGCTGAGTAGAAATACTTATATTTGATATAATAGACTTTAAACAAAGGCTATACTCAGACACAAAAAAGGACACTACCTCATGATAAAGGGATCAATCTAACAAGGGGATATAACTTGTAAATATTTATACACCCAACATAGGAGCACCTAAATATATAAAGCAAATCTTGATGGACAAAAAGGGAGAGATAAACAGTAATACAGTCACAGCAGGGGATTTAACAGCCTATGGACATCAATGGATAGATCTTCCAGACAAAAAATCAACCAGGAAACAGCAGCCTTAAGTGAAACACTAGATTGGATAGCTTTAATCAATATCTTCAAAGCATTTAACCCCAAAGAAGCAAAATATACATTCTTTTCAAGTGCACATAGAACATTTTCTAGCATAGACAACATGTTAGGGCACAAAACAAGTCTCAGGAAATTTAAGAAGGTTGAAATCATATCAAGTACCTTCTCTGACCATAATGGTATGAAACCAGAAATCAATCACAAGAATAACACTGAAAAACACACAAACACAAGGAGGCTAAATAACCTGTTACTAAGCAATGAATGGGTTAACAATGAGATCAAGGAAGAAATCGACAGATACCTTGAAATAAATGAAAATGAGAAGACAGCAACCCAAAGTCTATGGGACACAGCAAAAACAGTCCTAAAAGGGAAATTCATAGCATTATGGACCTAAAGAAAGAAACAGGAAAAATCTCAAATAAACAACCTAACTTTACACTTAAAGGAACTACAAAAAGAAATATGGACTTCTGGTCAAGATGGAGGCATAGCTAGATGCACTTTGCCTCCTCCCACAATCAAAAGGAGGATGACAAATTTAAAAACAAAAAGTAACCAGAACTGCCAGAAAATCAAACTGTATGAAAGTCTGACAACCAAAGAGTTAAAGAAATATTCATTCAGACTGGTAGGAGGGGCAGAGATGGGCAGCCAGGGTGGAGAGGACTCCCAGCAAGGTGGCAGCTGGCAGAGCCAGCGGTCCCACATTTTCATGTAGATAAACTGAGAGGAACAACTGGAGAGCAAGACAGACTGCACAACTCAGGGTTCCAGTGCAGGGAAATAAAGCTTCAATACCTCTGACTGAAAAAACCTGTGGGAGTCGAGATGGCAGGACAAACTCCCAGCCTCACAGGAGAGTTTGTTGGAGAGACCCATAGGGTTCTGGAATGTCCACAAAACCACCCACCCGGGAATCAGCACCAGAAGAGCCCAATTTGCTTGTGGGTAGCAGTGAGAGTGACTGAAAGCCGGGCTGAGAGCTGGGCAAGTGGCATTGTTCCCCCTTGGAACCCTCCACATAAAGCACCACAACACAGTGATGGCCCGCTGGCCTGGCAAATACCTAAGGCTCCGCCCCTTACTATATAACAGGTGCTCCGAGACAAAAATATGGACCAAAGGAAAGAACAGATGAAAGCTCCAGAAAAAAATACAACTAAGCAATGAAGAGATAACCAACCTATCAGATGCAGAGTTCAAAATGCTGGTAATCAGGATGCTCACAGAAATGGTTGAGTATGGTCACAAAATAGAGGAAAAAGTGAAGGCTGGCTATGCAAAGTGAAATAAAGGAAAATGTACAGGGGACCAACAGTGAAGGGAAGGAAACCAGGACTCAAATCAATGGTTTGGAGCAGAAGGAAAAAATAAACATCCAACCAGAACATAATGAAGAAACAAGAATTCAAAAAAAAAAAAAAAAAACAAAAAAAAAAAAAAAACGAGGAGAGGCTTAGGAACCTCCAGGACAACTTTAAACATTCCAACATCTGAATCATAGGGGTGCCAAAAGGAGAAGAGAAAGAGCAAGAAATTGAAAACTTATTTGAAAACATAATGAAGAACACTTCCCCCATCTGGCAAAGGAAATAGACTTCCAGGAAGTCCAGGAAGCTCAGAGAGTACCAAAGAAGTTGGACCCAAGGAGGAACACACCAAGGCACATCATAATTACATTACCCAAGATTAAAGATAAGGAGAGAATCCCAGAAGCAGCAAGAGAAAAGGAGACAGTTACCTACAAAGAAGTTCCCATAAGACTATCAGCCAATTTCTCAAAGAAACCTTGCAGGCAAGAAGGGGCTGCAAAGAAGTATTCAAAGTCATGAAAGGTGAAAACATACATCCGAGAGTACTCGATCCAGCAAAGTTATCATTTAGAACGGAAGGGCAGATAAAGTGCTTCCCAGATAAGGTCAAGTTAAAGGAGTTCATCAACAGCAAGCCCCTACTATAAGAAATGTTAAAGGGGGTTATCTAAGAAAAGGAAGAAGATAAAAAATACTAACAGTAAAATGACAATAAACTGATAACTATCAAGAAGCAAACCTAAAAAAAAAAGCTAAAAACAAATTAAGCAAACAACTAGAACAGAAACAGATTCACAGAAATAGAGATCACATGGAGGGTTATCAGCAGGGAAGGGGAGAATGGAGGAAAATGTAGAGGGAATAAGAAGCATAAGCGGTAGGTACAAAATAAACAGGGGGAGGTTAAGAATAGTACGGGAAATGGAGAAGCCAAAGAACTTATATGTATGACCTGTGGACATGAGCAAAGGTTGGGGAATGCTGGTGGGAGGAGAGGTACAGGGTGGAGGGGAATAAAGGGGAGAAAAAGATGGGACAACTGTAATAGCATAATCAATAAAATATATTTTTTTAAAAAGATGAGCCCTGGCTGGTGTGGCTTAGTGGATTGAGCACTGGCCTGCAAACCAAAGGGTCACCAGTTTGATTCCCTATTGGGGCACATGCCTGAGTTGCAGGCCAGGTCCCCAACAAGAGGCCCATGAGAGGCAACCGCACATTGATGTTTCTCTCCTTCTCTTTCTCTCTCCCTTCCCCTCTCTAAAATAAATAAATAAAATATTTTTTTAAAGACCAGAGCATAAATAAACAAAATTAACTTTTAATTTTTTAAATATTTTATTTATTTACTTATTTATTTATTTTTCAAGAGCAGGGAAGGGAGGGAGAAAGAGAAGGAGAGAAGCACTGATCAGTTGCTTCTCCCATTTCCTCCAACCAGGAACCTGGCTCCCAACCCAAGTATGTGCCCTGACTGGGAATAGAACCAGCAATCTTTTGGTCTGCAGTGAGACACCCAACCCATTGAGCCACACCCTTCAGGGGATGAAATAAAGTAAAAAAAATACAAAAGATTGATGAAACCAAGAAATGGTTCTTTGGAAAGATAAACAAGATCGACACAACTTTAACTGGAATCATCAAGAAATAGAGAGGACCCAAATAAATAAAATCAGAAATGAAAGTGAAGTAACAACTGACTCCACAGAAATACAAGTGACTGTAAGAAAACATTACAGCCCTGGCTGGTGTAGCTCAGTAGAATGAGCACGGGCCTACAAACCAAAGGATCGTGGTTCGATTCCCAGTCAGGGCACATGCCTGGGTTGCAGGCCAGTTCCCAGCAGGGGACACACAAGAGGCAAAAACACATTGATATTTCTCTCCCTCTCTCCTTCCCTTCCCCTCTAAAGATAAATAAATAAAACCTTAAAAAAAGAAAAAATTACAAACAATTATATGTCAACAAATTGGACAATCTGGACAAAATGAATAAATTCAAAGTAACATACAATCTTCCAAGCCTGAATCAGGAAAAATCAGAGAATCTGAATAGGTCACTAGTAAAATTGAGGCAGTAACAAAACAACTCCCAACAAACAAAAGTCCTAGACTAGATAGCTTCACAGGAGAATTTTAGCAAACATTCAGAAATGAACCCCTATCCTTCTAAAACTATTGCAAAAAATTCAAGAGAAGGAAAGACTCCCAAGCTCATTTTACAAGGCCAGCATTATCCTAATTCTAAAACCACATAAAGACACTACAAAAAATGAAAATTATAAGCAAATATCCCTTATGAACATAGATGCTAAAATCCTCAACAAAATACTAGCAAACTGGATCCAGAAATACAATAAATGAAGTGTTAGAAAGGGAAACTAAGAAAACCACCCCACTTACAACTGCATCAAAAATAAATACCTAGGAATAATTTTTTTTTAATTTTATTTATTTATCCTTAGAGGGGAAGGAAAGGAGAGGAGAGAAATATGAATGTATGGTTGACTCTCATATGTCCCCTGCTAGAAACTGGCCCACAACTCAGGCATGTGCCCTGACTGGGAATCGAACCACGATCCTTTGGTTCACAGGCCCGCGCTCAATCCACTGAGCTACACCAGCCAGGACCCTAGGAATAAATTTAACAAAGAATATAAAAGACTTATGCTCAAATGATAAGACACTGAAGAAAGATATCCAAGAAGACACACACAAGTGGAAGCACATACCTTGTTCATGGGTAGGACGAATTAATATCATTAAAATGTACATACTACCCAAAGCAATCTATAGATTCAACACAACTCCTACCAAAATACCAATGGTATATTTCACAGAACTAGAACAAATATTCCAAAAATGTATATGGAATGCCGAAGGTCTCTGAATAGCCAGAGAAACCTTGAGAAAGAAGAGCAAAGTTGGAAGACTCACACTACCTGATATCAAACTATTCTAGAAGGCCACAGTAATCAAAACAGCATGATACTGGCATGAAAACAGACATATAGTTCAATGGAACAGAATAGGGCGCCCAGAAAAAACACATGCCTTTATGGTCACTTAATATTTGACAAAGGAGGCAAGAACTTACAGTGAGGTACAGACAGTCTATCCAATAAATGGTGTTGGGAAAATTGGACAGATATGTACAAAAGAAAAACACTAGACCACCTTCTTACACCATACACAGGAATAAACTCAAAATGAATTAAAGACTTAAATGTTAGACTTGAAAACATAAAATCCTAGAAGGAAACATAGGCAGTAAAATCTCAGACATTTCTCATAGCAATATTTTTTTCTGACGTATTACCTCAGGGAAGGGAGACAAAAGAAATAATAAACAAATGAAACTGAAAAGTTTCTGCACAGCAAAGGAAACCATCAACAAAATAAAAAGACAACCCACCACATGGGAGAGCATATTCACCAATGATACATCTGATAAGGGGTTAATAGCCAAAATTTATAAAGAACTTATAAAAACTGAACACTGGAAAAAAATACAATTAAAAAATGGGCAAAGGACCTGAACAGACACTCCTTCAAAAAGGATATACAGATGGCAAATAGACGTATGAAAAGATGCTCAATATCACTAATCATCAGAGAAAAGCAAATTAAAACCACAATTAGATATCACCTCACACCTGTCAGAAAGGCCATCAACAATAAATCAATATACAACAAGTGCTGGTGAGAATGTGGAGAAAAGAGGACCTTCATGCACTGTTGGTGGGAATGCAGATTGGTGCAGCCACTGTGGAAAGCAGTGTGGAGTTACCTCAAAAAATTAAAATTGAGCCCTGGCTGAGTAGCTTATTTGGTTGGAGCATCATCCTGATATGCCAAGATCATGTGTTCAATCCCTGGTCAGGGTATGTACAGGAATCAACCAATGAATGCATAAATAAGCGGAACAACAAAATCGATGTTTCTCTCTCTCTCAAATCAATAAATATAAAAAATTAGCTCTGGCTGGTGTGGCTCAGTGGATTGAGCACGGACCTGAGAGCCAAACGATCGTGGTTCGATTCCCAGTCAGGGCACATGCCTGGGTTGCAGGCCAGTTCCTAGCAGGGGACGCACCAGAGGCAACCATACATTGATAAATTCTCTCCCTCTCTCCTTCCCTTCTCCTCTAAAAATAAATAAATAAAATCTTTTTAAAAAATTAAAAATGTAACTGCTTATGACCCCACAATTCCACTTCTGGGAATATATCCAAAGAAGCCCAAAATGCTAATTTGAAAAAATATATGTACCCCTGTGTTCACAGTAGCGCTATTTACAATAGCCACCATCTGGGAACAGCCCAAGTGCCCATCAGTAGATGAGTGGCTAAAAAAGCTGTGTACATTTACACAATGGAGTACTACTCAGCCATAAAAAAGAAGGAACTCTTACCCTTTGTGAGAGCATGGAAGGACCTGGAAATTACTATGCTAATTGAAATAAGCCAGTCAGAGAAAGACACATACCATATGATTTTACTTATATGGGAATCTAAGAAACAAAATAAACTAACAAACAAAACAGAAACAGACTCAGATACAGAGAACAGACTGACAGCTGTCAAGAATGGAATTGGGTGAAAAGGTGGGGCTGGGTGAAAAGGTGAAGAAATTAAGCAACTCCCCTCCCCAAAAACTGTCCTAGACAGACAACAGTACGGTGATTAGCAGAGGGTAAGGGGGTGGTGAAGGAGGTTGGAGAGGGTGGGGGGAGGCAGGCACATGGTGACAGAAGCAGACTTGACTTGGGGTGGTGACACATACCACAATACACACATGATGTGTTATAGAATTGTACACCTGAAACCTATATAATTTTGTTAATGAATGTCACCTTAATCAATTCAATAAAAATTTACCTGTGAGAATGGCCATTATCAATAAATCCACATCCAACAAGCACTGGAGAGGCTGTGGAGAAAAGAGAACCCTAGTGCACTGTTGGTGGGAATGCAGACTGGTGCAGCCGCTGTGGAAAACAGTATGGAATTTCCTCCAAAAGCTAAAGATGGCACTGCCTTTTGACCCAGTATTTCCACTGCTGGGATTATACCCTAAGAACCCTGAAACACCAATTCGAAAGAATCTTTATCGTATATATAGTATTCTATATATAGTCTGTAAATATGTTCAAATAATGACACATGCAGAAAAATATTCACTAAAACAATTGTTTGCAAGAGCTAAAAAGTGGAAGGAACCTAGAATTCCACCAGTAGGAAAGTGATTAAATAAACCAGGGTACCGCCAGCAGTGTAATACTATGCAGTCCCCAAAATAATGAGCAACTCTCTGTGGACTAACTCGGGAAGACCTCCAGCACATGCTGTCAAGTGAAAAAAAGCAAGGTACAAAACAGTGGGCATGTAATGCTACAAGTTGTGTGTTTTTCAAGGAGTACACAGATACATGGTAAATGTATCAAATACTTCTGGAAGAACATACAAGAAACTGATAACTATGGTTGCCTCCAGGGAGGGAAAATGAATTGGGGGATAGAGAGGGAAGGAAAACTTACTCTTTACCATATACCTGTATTTTGCCATGTATAATGCGCTCACATGTATGACGCACACCCACAGTTCTTGTGCACATTATACACCCAATTATTATACCCATGGTATGTAATCACTATGCCCATCTATAATGTGCATCCTTATTTTCCCCTCAAAAATTTGGGCAAAAAAGTACACACTTTACACAGCAAGATATGGTACCTTTTCGCAGATTTGAACCTTGGCACTATACATTATGTATACAAAAATTGAAATACTGTATGGAAAGGAACGGTGAAAGGGGATGGGTGCTGTCTTCTGGAACTGTGAATCTGGAGGATGTCATAGAATCTATCACACTGTCTGACCTCTGTCTGCTCCTGGTGCCTCAGCCACGTTTGAAGGGCACTTGTACAGGGAAGCTGCAAAACACTTCTGTGAAATGATGCCTGGGAGCTGTGAACCTTGGGCGTGTAAGGCGGCATTTCCATTTTGTCCTCCAATGGAAAGGAGGGCTTTGGGAAGAGCAGGCCGGATGTGAGTAGGGGTGAACACCTAGCTGTTTGATGGTGTCAGAGAAAACAACGTGGCCGGCCTTTTGCACCATGACTTAAGATATTAGAATGACCAGGTTTTTCTGCTACAGAGAGAGCATATTCCATAAGGGCTAGAGAGAGTATTAACTTAGAGACATTCTAATCTGATTACATGGATTTTAAACAGAAAACAAGGAGTTAGAAATATGGTCAGGCTAAAATAAAATCGATTGTAATGGAGCACATTAAGAATGGCATTAGCCCTGGCCCGGTGGCTCAGTTGTTTAAAGCAACATCCTGTACCCAGAAGGTTGAGGGTTTGATTCCTGGTTAGGACCCATATCTAGGTTGTGGGTTCGATCCCCGGTCGGAGGAAGCAACCAATCAATGTTTCTTTCTCTCTCTCTGTCTCTTTGTCTCTCTATCTTTCTTTTCTCTCTCAAATCAATGAACACATCCTCAGCTGAAGATTACAAAATAAAGAATGGCATTAAAAAAAATGACAATACCGTAGTCCTCCCTTATCTGAGAGGATGCCTGAAACCGCAGATAGTACTGAACTCCACATACAGGGTGAGGCAAAAGTAGGTTTACAGTTGTGAGTTATGTGAAACAGTTTATTCTTGTATTATTATTTGATTATTGTATTATTAATATTTTCTATACAAACTGTAAACCTACCTTTGCCCCAACCTGAATACTTTGTTTTTCTCTATACATACACGCCTACAACAAACTTTACTTTCTAAATTAGGCACAGCAAGAGGTTAACAACCATAACTAATAAGAAAATAGAAGAGTTTACAATAATATACTGGAGTAAAAGTTCTGTGTATGTGGTCTCTTTCTCTTTCATAATTGATCTTATAACAGAGACAGCTACTAAGTGACCAACAGGCAAGGAGGGAGCACAGAGAGTGGAGACGCTGGACAAAGGGATGATTCCCGGCTCGGGCGGAACAGTGTGGAATAGCTTGAGATTTCATCATGCTACTCAGAATGGCGCACAACTTAAAACTTATGAACTGTTTATTTCTGGAATTTTCCGTTTAATATTTTCAAACCATGGTTCGTTGCCGGTAACCGAAACCACACAAAGCAAAGCTACAGAGAAGGGGAGACGACTACAGAGGAGCTGTTGCCACCTTTGCAACATTAGGAGAGAGATGGAAACTAATATTAGAACGTCAGGTGCTCTTTTGCCTCCGCAACCACCCTCAACTTGTTTTCCCTGCTGTTGGCTTTTCTCAGAGCCCTTTCCGCTATGCCCTCCGGAGCCCCTGTTCCATGAAAAGCAAACTATCCTCCACCCTGGTTTTCTTCAATGAACATTCCCTTCCATCCGTTGCCTTAACTGAACTGCGGTTCTCTCCAGAGGCTCCTGCCTTCCTGCAGTCCCCTGCAGAAAGGGATTTCTTCTTCTCTCATATTCTACCACAAAGATGGGGGTGGGGGAAGACTGATAAGGGAAGCCTTCTCTTTGCTCCCTACTGCCACGCCTACCGCTGATGCGTAAACAATTTCTCTTCCTGTGAGGATCACGGTTTCTGGGTTTGTAACTGTCTTCACAAACTCAAAGCTATCCTCCCAGCCTCCTGATTCAGTAAGAATTTTTATTTTTATTTTAGATTTTATTTATTTATCTTTAGAGGGGAAGGGAAGGAGAGAGGGAGAGAAATATCAATGCATGGTTGCCTCTTGTGTGTTCCCTGCTGGGAACTGGCCTGCAACCCAGGCATGTGCCCTGACTGGGAATCAAACCACGGTTGTTTGGTTCGCAGGCCAGCGCTCAATCCACCGAGCCACACCAGCCAGGGCAAGTAAGAATTTTTAAATCCAGCTTTCAGTTTTCCTTTCTACCCCGTGTCCTGTCATCACCTAGAAGACTCCTGAATTCATCTAGATGACCATCTCAGTCCTGGCTTCCCAATTTCTTGACATTCTCAATTGCTATCAATAAAATATGGAACAGACAAATAGCTGTAGGAGGGGAGGAGGGTCAGGGGATGGTGGAAGGAAGGGGAAGGGGAAGGGATCAGTCAAAGGACATGTGTGAATGACCCATGGACGAGGACAACGGAGAGGGGATTGACTTCAACTACAGGGGTGGGCTGAGTGAAGGGGGGCAAAAGGGAACAAACTGGGACAACTGTAATAGAATAAACAATAAAAAAAGAAAATATCCAAATTTCTTAGTATGACAGATAGCATCCTTCATACATAGTCACCAGTCTACTTTATTTCCTGACATGGCTTCTTAGGTACTTTATACTCCAGCTATAGGAAATACTTTACAGTCCTCCAAACGCACTGCTAATGTATTCCTCCAGGCCCTTTACCATTCTCATCCCTCTGTAATGCCTGTTTCCACCCTGCGCCTAATTTG